>JBBMEF010000008.1:854776-899659 GCA_037832685.1 Sicyos baderoa
ACTATTTTTGTAAGCCTTTAAGGCCTTGGGGTTTTCCCATTTCATTTTATCAATGAAATTGTTTCTTACACTAAAAATACATCTGCCCATGATTTGGAAGGATCGGATGAGAAAGTAATTTCCTAACCATAATGGAGTGACTCAATTGGTCAAAGAGGGTTTTGGGTGCATAAGGTGATTGTTCAATTCATGGTGACCACCTACCTAGGAATTAATTTCCTATGGGTTTCCTTTGCGAGATTTAGCCAAAATATGGGGATCCAAATTTGAAATTTCAAAGTTAGAGGGACCAAATTGAAATACAAGAACCAAACGATAAGGACTCAAATGGCAATTTAAGCCCTTTTTAATATTTATTACTAGATTAGAGCTGATTATTTTGATTCTTCTCTCAGATTCTATATCATATTTGGTTTCTTCCCAGGCTGTATGGTGCCACTATCGTCTGTTATCATGCCTTCTATCTTCCACTTCTTTATGAAAATTTTCTGGCCGACTTCTTCCAGGTTATTTCATTATATCATTCTACTTTTGTATTTATTTCCAGGAAGGATTGTTTGTTTTTGGCTAAATTATAAATTTGGTCCTAATCTCTATGAGTTGATAAAATCTAAAAAAATTGTTATTGTCGTTCATAATCATTGGAGAATTAAATATCCAAAAGTTAGCTATTCATGTATCATAATGACGGTCTAAGTGATTTACATATGGATAGAAACCTCCTTGTACTTGATTCACCGACGAGTCACGAATGACATGAATGACCTTTTAGGCTTTATTAAATCATAGAGATCAAATTCATAGTTATTCTAACTTTCTCCAAATCACGAGACTAAATTTTAACTTATAGAGACCAAATGAAACCATAGAATCAAATTTATAATTTACCCTTTATTTTTCTATGAAAAGGACGTCTGTAATCTCGGTTCATATATTCATATATGTTATAATTTTTCCAGGAAGACGATTTGCATTTGGAGAATGTATACTATTCGGAGATGAAGGATGCTGGTTTCTTTGACACTGACTGGGAGTGAGGAATGGCCATTCCAAACGAAAAATATGTAAATTTACTCAAATATATATCCATATAACGTTTTGAAAGATGCAGGTGTAAGAATTTGCTGTGAGATGACGTAAAATCCTGCATCTTTCCTTCCAAAAAAGGCGTTTAATTGAGGATTCTTGTTTGGTTAATTTGTAAATAATTCAATGTTAGTAAGAAAGGTAAACAGAGACTTGGAATTCAGATTAAATTACCAATTTGGTCCATGCAAGTTTAGATTAAAAATCCCTGTTGATTAGAGCTTCCAAGTTACTATATATATATATATATATATATTGAATATGCGACACCAATCTGTATATGTGAAAGTTTCTATATCGTTGAATGTATCAGATACTTGAACTGAGGTTTGAGGCTAAAAAAAGTAATGGATCCCATTTGTAACTCTGTATTTTTCGGGGCAGAGGTATAAATGAATCAGTAACCCGAAAATCGTAAGGATTGGATTGGATTAAATTTAAACCAATCTGAAATTTGTGATTCTGTTCGCGAGTTGATGTAATTTGGTTGTGTTGCTGTTTTGTTTCATGCCCTACATAGGTTGAGCTTCCAAATTTGCTTTTATTAACAAAAAGAATATCTATAAATAAAATCTTACGTTCGAGCAGTATCAAATATTTGTCTGGCATGAAATATATGTAATTTACGTTCGTGAGTTGATGTAATTTGATTTTTTTTTATTTACAAAAGTGCATATTTCATGTGAATTGATGAATCCAAGTTCGTCATGTCATACAAACCATATCAATAAACTATCCTAACCATGCAAAATGCAAGAAAATCATCCTAATTCAAGCTCCTAATTTTTCTTTTGCAAAGACAATAGCCTGTTTATATTGAACTATACAGAACAAAACATGCATAAGAACAGAAATTACCACTGAAAGGGTTGGTGACATGTTTGGTTTAATCTAATTCAACAACATGGCCTCACATGTTCAATCTTGAAAATCGTCATTTACTTCTCAAATCAGAAAGCAGTATTCTATGTAGGATTTTATCCATGACCATGGTCCATAAGGACTAATTTACTATCCACAAAATTTTCACCATCATGGGGTGGCTCAATTGGTCAAAAAGAGTTGGGATACATAAGGTAATGAGATCAATCCCCATGGTGGCCACCTACCTAGGAATTAATTTCTAATTAATTTCCTCTAGATTTGCATAACATCCAAATGTTGTAGAATCAAGTAGTATGCCCCGTGACATTAGTTGAAGTGCGTGCAAGCTGGTCCGGACAGTCACGGATATCAAAAAAAAAATCCACAAAATTTCGTACCAACCAGTATTAGAGGGACAAGAAATAGATAAAGGAGATTCAAATAGTGTACATGACATACAAGCTTATAAATACTGTAAAAAGAAGAGCAAGAAGAGATCATAAAGAGGGCTACAAGGCCAATTCAACTTCACACATTTTTCTTCTAAAAAAGAATGAAATACAAAAATTTAACCCACTTCCATATCATCCTTCGCACTATATTGTCATTACAACAACAAAATTTAAATAAAAGATCACAACAAAATTTAAATAAAAGATCACAACAAAAAACAAAAAAAACAAAAAACCAAATCAGGAAGATTTGTGCCAAAAATAAGAGCGCAACAAACAGTAGGCAAGAGGGAATCGACACAGCGTCATTCCCAGCAAAAACATGCGATGCGGACGCTGCCTGCCTACCCTTGTCTGCTGCTCGAAAACTTGACAAGTTTAATAATTTATCCATATTGATTTACATATCTTACATTGTACGGAGCGTCCTGGGGTTGTATCATTCTCAGTGTCGACTCCCTTCGGTTGGCGATCCTGGAACAAAGGGGACGAAACCCCGCCCTCCGAACATTGGACGCATGAAGGCATCATCGAACTTTCGCCAGTAGCGATGAACGGTGTGCGTAGGAGTTGCAAGGAGTGCACGGATACTGCTTGGACGAGTAATATGGGGACCGTCAAGATCCAACTCTGAATCCTGTGGATTTCCGAGTAACGGGACGGTGAATGATTTCGGAGTCCCTGGATCTGATAGCATGCTGGCGGTGAGTTTTAGGGGAGGTAACAACCAATTTATAAGAGGCTTGGTCAATAACCCAAACACCTGTTGACAATGATCGCATATATAAGAAAAATCAGGATCATATAAAACAACAAAATTAAGATAACGCACTTGCACAACAAATCAATTACAAGATTTAATCAACGGAAATAAAATGGAATAGGCATCGATCGAATCACATCGTACCATGGTGCTGAAAAGGACAACCGTCGTGGTACTAGTTATCATCATTGCATTCCCCCGCAGTTGAGTGTGCCCTGCTCTGGTGAACTGCATTGTAAGAGAGTTATTAATAATAGATAAGAAAACTTTTTTTTTGAATATTCGTGAGCATCCAAGCCAGTTTACATGCATCTTGACTATTTTCGACTGACCCTACAATATTTAGAAGTCGAGAAAACCCGTAAGAAATTAATTCTTGTATAGGTGGCCTTGGATGAACTCTTAACTTATTCGATCTCCAGATCCTCTTTTAAGTGAAGAATTTCAGTTATAAACACTAACTAGATGCTTCAGAATCAGTTTTCAAACTGAAAATTTTAAAAGGGTTCTTTATTGGGTAAAAGTATATTTCAACTCATCAAAAGTCATCACAAAACTTGAAATGTAATGTTTTCCTGCATCATGGTACAAGAATGTATATTTGAAACAAAATGCACAAGAAAATCAATATTTCCCACAAAGTACCTGATGATAAGCTAGAGCAATAGAGACAGCCCCTCTCATGAGACCAGCCCACCAAATGATGATCTACAAAAGCAAGAATTTGAAAGTAATTTAAAGATAGGGTCATAATTACTTATAAGAGAAATAGTGTTTAAAGTAGTGAAACCAAGTTTTATAGAGTGCATACTTGTTGCCTGAAGGTAATTTTCTCAGAAGCCGATTTTTTAGCTAAGTTGGATATAAATGATAATGGAAAAACAAAAGCTGCTCTTCCAACCATAACCAGGCCTAGTAATATTGCGCTCACAGCAACCGATGTTCCCGGACTGCAACAACCGATACGAAGGCAGTAAAAACGGGATCATTTTGAAATGGTGAATAAAAAAACGAACACTATATATTTAGTATGCCACATTGTCGAGGATCCTATATTGGAAAAGTGAAAAGATCATCTAAGATCTATAAGATACATGAACTACTCCATTCATGAACAATTATTAATTTTGAGATGGAACACCAAATCTAATACACATGTTCCGTTTAACTAACTTTTTCTTTTTTTGTAACCGGGAAATTAGAGCTTCGCTCTACTATATCCAGGGGCACTCACGCCCATATCAAAGCCTACAACACAAAATCTTACAATTAAGCAGATTCGTGGGGCTCGAACCTGAGACCTCCAAAGAAGCATAATTGAAAACCCCAAGCCTCAACCAATAAGGCTGCCTTTAGGAACATCAGTTTAACTAACTTGACATACCTATCACTAACAAAGCTCCACTTCTCGATATCCAAAGCATCCATGCCAACATAAACAAAGATAAATGCCTCGGAAATGAAGGATAAGGTAGCAAAAGCATGCCTGTTATAGCCAGATAAAAAAACGTGTTAGTTAGTGAGAAGGAAGAGTTCCAGTAGCAATTATTATTTGAGAGAACTGCAAAAAGTTCAGCATTACATACTTGGTGGTAACTCTAGAACTCTCCGTTACATTGTGCCAGGTATAATGTGACATTAAAATTCCACAAAAGAATACAGTGAGAATGCCACTCAAATCTAACAACTGCATATAGGTATCCGAGTAAAAACACGACGATGGTCATTGACAATATATCTTGAAACCATTAGAGTTCGATATAGTAAAACAAATTACTTACTTCAGCCAGCATATATGAAAGGTATGCCATGAGTATCATTAGAGCAACCTCACGATCTGTCGAGTGCCTGAATTTTATCAGAAAATTAAATAATAAAAGTTACATCATTCCATCAAATTCCTAGTGAAGAGAGATATTATACAAAATCAACCACTAATAACAGTTTTAAACCCTTAGGTACATTAATCGTCAGTATTGCTGTTACAAATATGATTAGTCGTTGGTATTATTGTAAATTTGTAACTATTGATAACAAAATGAAACTTTACTTGAAAATATGTAAAGTTCTATCAATAATAACTGCAGTACCACAAGTTACTACTTATTTGTCACATACTAATGCTGAATGCCCCAAGAGAAGGATATAAACGAATAAAAAAAATTAACACTTCGGTTTACAAAGATATACCTGCCAAAATATAACTTTTTGATTGTATAAGCACTCAGCAGCCCAACCTGTAACGGAACATATATGTGATTCCGTGTTATATTACGATAAACAATTTACTACTTTGGTTCTAAACAAGGCAGTAGAGAGAGATTGATGAATAGGGAGAGGACTCACAAACACTCCGAGTGCAGTGCTCATCGAAAACAAATAAAAGAAGCTCCCAAGAAAATGCAAACCAACTGTTGCATCGACTTTACTGAGGTCTAAGCTCTGAATTGCATTGAAAAGCACCACAGATGTAGCATCATTCACTACACCCTCCCCAAATACTAGACTGTAAAGTAGAGGCGTTTCATCCTGGTTTAATATCTGCACCATCAAATGTATTAAGATTAATTTCTTTGGATGCCCATGTAGGCTAACTACTATAGAAGTAAATAAACTATAACATTGCTATATCTCGCACCTGCAATGTGCATACGGAATCTGTTGCAGCAAATATAGCTCCAATTGCTGTAATAGAATATTAAGACATTAGAGTCTTAAACTAGAAAATTTACTACAAAGGTGACAGAAAGGAGTCAGGTAAAAAATAAGGATGTACCTAAAATATCAGCAATATCTAGTGATCCAACATCCATTCTCTTAAAGAACTGATAAGCTCCTGAATCGAGCACCACAATTGACATGGAACAATGAAAGATCAATTAATGATAACTCTAAAACTAAAAGATAACTACAATAAGTGATAAAAAAAAAAAAAAAAAAAGTCAAGTCCAAGTAAGACTCAGTTAAACATAAGAATTAAACATTGCAGAAAGTAATTAGAACAAAAAAATAAACACTAAACGGATTGGATGTTAGTTAAGTGGAAATATTTGGCCCATCAGGATTCTGGAGACATCATAGGGTTTCAGGGTAGCATTGAGAATCAGCTCAAGCAAAAAATAATTGAAAATTATCAACTTAAATAAATAATATGAGAAGAATGTTTTTAATTATTGTTTTACAATACAAATGTTATAGGGTCGGGCAGTATGTCTTTTGACATTAGTCGAGGTGCAAAAAAGCTGGCCCGGATAGTCACGGATATAAAAAAAAATTACTACTTTACAATAGTCATTACCAAAATTAGGCAGCAATCGTCATATGGAAGAATATAAAATAAAAAACAGAAATATAGTTAGAAGACATACCTAACGAGATGATTGAACAAGAGACTAATGTACCAATTGCACCAAACAGCATAATTGTCATAAAGTTAACAAAAAACTGCTTCTTTTTCACTTGAAACCTGATGCAGAAGGAAGAGATCAGCCAAGACAGAGCACTAGCACGGGGTAGTATGAAATTATGCACTAAAATTTGCCTTTATTTAGAACATCGCCACTAATTGAGAATTATTACGAACGGAACAATTAAAAAAATCGTTAAGAACACAATAAAGACAGATGGAATTTATGCACTTGATACATCTAGCTTTATTTAATATTTATTTAGTTCCTCTTCCTGAATCAAGAATAGTAGAACCCTCCAATTAAAAAATTCAAGCAAGAGAATACAAAATGGAAAGGATGATGACTTTTTTGTTAAATAAAAAAGTGACTAGATTACACCGAGGTTTATTGTGATTTACCACAAATCCAGAGCACGTAAGGCTGTTGTATATAGGGGGAAATACTTCTTCAAAGATAAAAATGAATATACAATGGGCCAGCAAAATTTGGTTGTCCAATAAAAAAGGAAACCTACTAAACCAGAAAGATACGAGAATATTACACAAAAAAAATTTACAAGTGAATGACAAAACAGTATAGTACAAGGACACCATATAGAAGTATCTCTATCTAGTTAAATCTCAAGCAGTTAGAATACGAGATAATAACACAATCAGGCCCTACAGAAAAGCATTCAGAAGGAAGTTGTATACAATAAAATGCAGAATTTGAGTTTTAACAAATATCTTTTTGTTTATAACCGGAATCTATACCGCGCCCCACTACATAACACCCATCTCAAGGCCTGGACCCAAGAAACAACAAGAGATTTACAATTAAACTCACTCGTAGGCTTTGAACTTGGGACCTCCAAGGAAGCATACCTTGGAGACCCTAAACCTCTACCAATGAGGTCGTCCCTGGCGATGTTTCAACAAATATCAACACCCATAAACAGTTAATTAGTGCGCATATGCTGCTTGAAGTTAGAAGAAAAAAGCCTAAGGACGTTCACATGATTACCGTTATTTCACTGCGTTCAACCACAACTTTATTAGGCTAAACACATTCAGAACAACAATACATAGTCTAAAATAAAAACCACCCTAAAGGGAATATGTTTGCTTAAACTTCTAGAACAACATATCAGATCAAAATTGTGTTACCATGCACAGAAAAAATGACAAGTAGTTCAATAACAAACTGAATCCTTTATGAAGAAACCAGCACAAAGCTAGACATACAGAACAAATATACCTATCATCAACAATCATGCATAAAAAAAAGCAAGTCACCCATTACATACAAAATAAGCACCAATATAAGTTTGTCCCACACATTATGAATCAAATGGTGTAGAAACTTTACCCAGCATTGAATATGATAGGTGGCAGAAGATAAATAAAGAACACGTCTTCGCTGAAGAGCAATAGATGCGAACTTTTACCACCACTGACCAGTAAAATAACGACTCCGGTAAACAGACCCTGAAACAAAAGGATAAAAACAGTAATTTACATTTACACAATCAAGGTCTATGATATCAAAGATAATCTTCCATTTTCCCTTTTTCTTATTTACACTTTTTACAATCAAAATGTTAGGATCCCACAATTACCCCACAATAGAAAAGTGGAGATCTCATAACAATTTATAAGAAAGGTGTACTACTTCCCTCATCGCCAATTAGTTTTGAAATGGATATACGCACTATCTAATACAAAAAACATAAGATGAGAATAACAAACTCACAATTAAGAGGGCAGTGATGGACTCATTCAACCACCGGGTCTCCTCAAGAAGATGACCAATCACAATACAAGCACACAAAAGAGCTACAAATAAGTTAATGGAAACCACAGAGGCATGATCAGAAGTCGCTAAAGCTTGCCACTTGGCCGCAACATAGCTCAAAACGGGCACCATTTTACCAGCCTCTTCGATGGAAGAATCAACAATCAGCCTAGAAAACAAAAAACAAATGTTCCAAAATCAAAATATTCCAAGTTTCCTTTATTGCACAGAGTCTATGTCTCTGAACTGTCCATCCAAACAACTATCCATTCTCATTAACAACGAACTCCCTGCATAACAACAGCATTTAAATTAGATCAAACATTAATTAATTTCTTATAGGTTTTCTGGACATTCAAATGTTGTTAGGTCAGGCGGTAATGTCACGGCGTGCGAAAGCTGGCCCGGACAGTCACGGATATCAAAAAAAAAAGAAAAAAAATCAAACACAAACTTAATCCTAATGAAGCATTTATTGAATACCGAGCCTAGAACATTCGAAAACAAATCCGCACAGATCCCGTAGCTAATTTCACATAAACAAATCGGCTCTATGATCTCAGCAACATGAAAACAGATAAACACACACCATAACTCTCATGCATGAAAATGATTACAGAAACAACCAAATACTCACATACGCACCTCAAATCGACATGGACGAACGCCAGAGATCCAAAATCTGCGAGGATTCAACCGAGCAGCCAAGATTCATACAGCGAATTCAACAATCCAAATATCGAACTCCGGTGAATCAAAGAACAACTTCCAGCTCCTGAAATCAATCAAAACACAGCGTCTGGTGAGCCTGAGAACTTTGAAACACGATTGGAATGGAGAGAAGAACCGAAATCGTGGCCAGAAATCTACAGTTCTTCGAATGGAATTGACAGAAAGAGAGATAAAAAAGGGCGTTGTTTATGAAAAATCGGGAAATATTAGAGAAAATGAGACGAAGAGAAACAAAACAAGTTTTTAGAGAGAGAAACAGGGAGAGAACGGAATGGTAGAGAGAGAGAGGTCATGATTGGAACATGGGTTTTTATATGCTACGTCTCTCCTATACCATACACGATACACTTGACTTATCACGGCCGTTGATCTCACCTAAAGTTTAAATCAATTATGACCACAATTTCGCTACACTTTTTTTTTGGGGGTGATAAATTAATGTCGGACACTTTGATTATTATTACAAAGCTAAAACAATAATAATGGTGATAATAATTATCTAACTTTATAACATTTTATCCTCAATAATTTTGAAATTTAAAGGAATCCGTTATAAGTGGCATATTTTTACTTCTCGATTTTAACTATAATATTTTTTAAAAAAAAAAAAAAAATTATCCAGACTATGTTTTTTTATTTTTGCACTTTTCAAATTTATTCTTTATCATCTATTTAATTTGAAATTAATTCCTTGGTACCTGACTATCGAGATTTTTAAAATTATATTCTTATGACACTAACTAAATACTATTCGTTGTATTGATTTTTTTTTTTTTTTTTTGTGATGTAATATTTGTTACATTGATTAGAGATTATATATACACTTATTAAAGAGTATATGTTTCACCGATTGAAGTATCAAACGCGTGATTTTTTTTTATTAGGCTCGCATCATAAATTTATTCTAAATTTTGTTTGGTCTATTTTATTATACTCAAAAATCTCCTAAATTTAGTCAAGGGAAATCAAATTAATGATTTTGTTTTTTTTATTAAGTTTCTCTTTTTATCAAATTGATAAGATTAATTCGATTCTCGATTTGATCTAAAATTAAACCGATATCCACAAACTTTACATAGAATGTATAACTATTTTTTCAAGATTAAACTCATGATGATAATATTTAAACGAAATAAACAAAAAATAATAAAAACCACTAAACTACTAATTCTTTTAGTTGTTTACAATATAAACTATGCGTCTAATATGCTTTTAATACATATTTGACTTTTTCTTTAATTATAAATCGACAGATCCATTTAATTCAAAATTGATGGCTTATAAACATAAAATTCTATAGATTATTTGTTTACAATAAAATTCTATAGACTATTAGATTACAATAAAATAAATATATTTAAAAAATAGTTTAACAATAGGGAGAGTGAATTTTAACCACCTCTTAATTATAATCATTAAACTATTATTGGAAAGTAGTATTAATTTTCAAGATCAAATAGGTAACCCAAAATAAAGACTTTACAAATATGAATTAATTTTGTTTTATTACAAATCTATTTTAGAAAAGTCAAAAAAACATTAGGCAACGTTATGTTAACTGATTTTTTTTTTTTTTTTTTTTTTTTTTTTTTTTTAACTATTCTATGCCTTAACTGATATAAAACATATGAAAGAATATAAATATGAACACGTCACGGATATTTAATACTATGGTACACTAGGTGGAATCAAGACATGTGATCACATCTAGGGCCCCACAAGAGTCGTACTCTCTTTAACTTCCACGCGTTTCGTATTGTAGGTCCGGTTCCACCCTACCAAAACCCTCCCCCTAAACTTTCATCATTCAAATATTTTTTATCTTATAAAAAATAAAATAAAAACTATTTCTTACAAATCGAAAAAGCATATTGTTTTCCTAGAGTTTTCTACTTTGAATCTCCTAACATTATTTAAATTAGAATATTATAACCTTATTTGATAATAATTTTTATTTTTAATTTTTGATTTTTAATCAAAAGAGTTAGTAATAGGATGGTTTTATTGTTCGATGGTAGTTTCAGTTTAATACTATGATTTATTTGACTCTCATATTATTTAAGAGAAGTAGTGCTCTTTATGTAGAATTTGTTGGTCCCCTATTCTCAATTTGTACTAAAAAATCTCGAAGTTTTGATGATAATTGTATTGCTGAAAGCTCGTCCTCTATTTGGGAAGATGTAATTATTTTATTTGTTTTTTGGTGTTTCAAATATAAATTGTATCACGACTATGATATCGCTTCCATTGTTATAAATTGGAGAGCATTTTTGTAACCTCGCTGTACCTTTTCGTATACCCTTAGCATACCTTAATCTAAGTATCTTTTTATTAAATGGGTCAATGACGCAATGGTTTCATTATTTGGTTGTAACAGTTCGATCCCTGAAATCGATATTTGTAATTCTCTATTAAAAATTAAAAAATTATGAAACCGTATTTATACATTTGACTTGCTTATTCCAAATAGCACTATTTCCAAAACTATATAAATTATTTAGATTCTTTCTATGTCTATTTAATTTTTTGTTTTTGGGTTTTGACATTATCGATTAAATAGATCAGAGGGTTCTCATTTCTCAAGTTTTTGTTTATAACAAAAATAAACATTAAAATAGTTTAATCAATTGAATTTGTTTGGGTTTGAATTACCTTACAAAATAAACAAATTTTATATTAGTGTAAAAACATAATCAATTTAAAATTGGAAGCATGAATATCTAAAGAAATAGTTAAAAATAACCAAATTGGATGAATCATGAATTTGTGTACAAAACTAAGAATAAAAAACAAAATGTAAAGGTATTTGAATAAAGTAATTATTATAAGGGTGTGGGTGGCATAAAGTTAATGGGTGATGAAATTTTGAAAAGGCAGATAGATGGGATTCACATGAATGAATTAATGGATCTATCAATCAAACTTTGTTTAGTTTGGTGGGTGAATCACGGATCTCACCTAAAAGTTCCTCTTCTTTTCGTGTATTAGGTCTTTTACAATATGGTCATAAATCCTAGATTTTGTTTTATTTAAGGTCTATGACTACTTTTTAATATCAACGTGTGATTAAGTTATTGTTCTTACTGATCATATTAAAATAAATTGAACGAAACGATAATTAATATGAATTTTCGATTAAGAGATTATAAATTTGAATTTGAATCATTCCATTCTTAAATTAGAATAGAGAAAAATCTCCTAGTAATTGCGATAGATATTCACATCTGGAACTTATTTACAAAACTATTCAAATCTCAAACTACAAATCGATTTTTTTATATTTAAATAAATAAAATTATTTTTAATTAATGATAATTATACGAATTTTTTTTCTAATTGTTTTATTATTATTCAAAATTAATCGCATCCATGCAATTAATAGTTTCAATTTCTAAAAGTCAATTAATTTGAAATTCATTTTGCCATAAATAAAAGTCAATAATTTCCCCCTCATCAATCAATCATTTATATCTTGATTTCTCCACAATTTAGTGTTAATTATTTTCATATTTGCTCTTTATCCGGTTCTTTCTATTTTCAAAATGCATTTTACCCAAACTTCAATATTTAATGTTTAAAATTAAATATTTTGTTGATTTTGATTTTAAAAAAAATATTATATTTGGTTAATAAATCAAATAAAAAAAAAATCAATATTTTGATTTCCTGACATTTGTCTCCTTACTTAATATATATTCTACACAAAAATTGTCGTTCAACTTTTTAAAAAATATATTATCATTCAACTTTTTTTCTAATTTGATCTAATCTTCTAATAGTATATTATACCCAATAATTTTACTTTATGCAGTATTATACTCGTAGTTACAATTTATTTGATGAAATTATAATATAAGGATTCGCCATATCTCCATTATGCTAAATATACTATAATATAATACTACAAATACCAGGTAATATAGAGTATTATATCAATGTCATACTACTATAATATTATTGTTTTATATTTTAACATTATAGTATATAATTTGTTTACACATGTATTTCACTAAAGTATTATACCAATAATATATAGGTATAGTACTTAATATTTTGGCTATAATACGTACTACCATGGTATTATAAATATATAATACCTATAATGATCGGATTTCATATTTGGTTAAGTAGATGTATTATTACTATATTATATAATACTTATAATGACCAGATTTCATATTTAGTTAAAATGAATTTTTAATCATCAACATGTAAGTATTTTTTTCTATAAGAAAAGTTAACCCAAAATCCTAAATATTTGGTAAATAGTAGACTAAATTGTATATTTGGGGAGGATGAAAAATCCTATATTTATAAAAGAAGAAAAATAGGGAAAGAAAATGGTTGTTAATTGTGGGGAAAAAAATCTTAATCGATTATTGAAAATTCTATCATCATTATTAAAAAGTTATTTTAGTAACTAGCAATTTAGCTATTTTCTTATTTAAAAAATACTTGTATATCCTTGTAAATATTTTAAAAATTGGCTAGATACGTAATATTTTATCATTATTTGACTAGACATTTAAAGTCCTCTTGTTATTTTCCCCACATCCCAATCGATCCATCAAACAAAATTTCTTACCGTTTTTTTTTTTTAAACATTTTTTTTTCTATGATCTCTTCTAAAAATAAAGAGTCCAAAAATTAAAATAGAAAAATGGTGGCCTGCATATTTTTGGATTTATTTAACAAATATAGATGAATTAATAGGAGTTTTTTCATGTATAATAAAAATAGGCTAAAAAATTGTATCTATAACACATTTTTATCAAAAAAAAAATGATTTATAACAAAATTCTGAGTGATTGAGTTCAATCAAACTCAATCACTAGTAATTGATTGATGAGCTCAATCACTTGACAAATTGATTGAATATAATCAAATACTGTTGATTGAGTTTGATTGAATTCAATCACTCTGCTATGAACCAATTTTTAGTAAAATTGTGCTATAATTCTAATAGATGGTCTTAAATTTGCTATATAGTATAAATTCTCTAATTAATAAGTAATTTTAGGGTTAACAAGAGCAATTGCTCAATGATATTAGTGTTTATTCAATGATCAAAAAGTCACGCGTTTGAATCCTTTGTTCTCGAATGTTGTATTTTTTTTTAGGACTTCTCTCTATGATATATATATATATATATATATATATATAAATAAATATAAAGGCTATTTTGCCAAACAATTCTCTACCAAAGATTGTGAAACATTTTCCCTTTTTATATCTTCGGTTTTTTTTTTTTTTTTTTTTTTTTTTTTTTTTTTTTTTTTTATTTGTTGATTTCAGCTATATTTCGCCATCTAACTTCTTAATTATAAATTCAAACTTCAAGCTATTTAATTACATTTACTTTTGGAATTTTATATATTTTAGTTGCAAAACTAGTGGTTTTTAATGATTGATATTTAGCTTTCATAAGAAAATGATGAATAGAAGATGGCTTTTATAAGGCGGTGCTTGGTTCAATAATTGAGGGAAAAAATATCGGATAGTATATGCTACCAACTTTTTATTAGTATTGCCCAAAATATATATATAAACCCTCCAAAAAATGTGTATAGTAATAGATCATGAATAATTTGAATTACATATTCCAATTAATTATTATTAATCGATGAAAATGTTTTCTTCCTATTCAATTTATTCATAATTTTTAACAAACTAATTACTTCTTTTAAAAAACAAAGCAAAACAAATTTTCCACCGCATTTGATTGTATTCTAAAAAAAAAAAAAAAAAAAAAAAAAAAAAAAAATCTTATTAGACACTTGCGATTTAAACTTAAAAATTTATTCAATACCGTTCAAGAATCTATTATAACAATTATTTTAAGTTTAAGGACAATATTAATATAGCACTAAAAATTCAAGGACAAACTTGTAATTTAACATTTTATGAATTCCTCGTGACATAATCTCGTTGGTTAAAGCATATAAGTCCTCCTATCCCAAAATATTGAACCTGTTTTTCTGATCCTCAAAATACTCTAAACTGGAATCTAATTTTATTTTACTAGATCGAATACCAATTTGAGTTTATTGAGCTTTATATTATATTAGATAATATGATCATTCATCTAAAAATTTTGATAGTAAGAGGAATAATCCACCTATATTATATATTTTTATAAGGTCTCCACACTTTCTGATGTCATAATCGATCCTCAACATGGAGGTGAGAGATTCGAACTATGATCGACATGCATGCTTATGTATCTACTATTTGGTTGGATGTTAAAATTTATTTGTAAATATATGAATACTTCTTATTATTAATTAGAATGAATGATTGTAAAATTGATTTCTTTTAATTTTAATATACTAAAAAGTTGGAAGACTCGAATCAAGAAAATTTATAGTTGTTAGGACATTTAGTATAGAGGAATACTTGTCTCCTTATAAATAATGAGGCAGGCCCTCTTAAGATATATGTGGCACATTTTGATGTCACACATTTATTTTTCTCTTCCTTTTAATAATGTTGAAACAATTTTTGTAACACTAAGAGGTACTACATATACATTAAGGAGGATTTGTCTTCTTATTCATAAGGAGACAGATATTTCTCCTTAGTATATCAATTGAGCTACTTTTATTTTAACGGTATATTCGAATTATGACATTTTAATTATAAGTATATATTTTATATATTAATTGAAATATACTGTTGTTGAAAAATTTTAAGTACTAAAAAAAATGGATTCCAATTTTCACTGTAGGAAGTGACCTACAAGACTAAGACTAAGCATACTTTTCAAAGGATAAATTCCAAAATACACCAAAGTTTTCCCAATCACACTGTACTTTTGTTTTTCATTGAAGATTCCATATCTTTATGTCTCATAGTAATGTGCTTTTCTGTCATTTGTCTAAATAAAAAATAATAAAACAATAAATAAAACAATAATAATAAAAAAAACATAGAAAAAGACAAGAGTTTTCCACATGCACATGAGATAAACTCTAGCTTGAATTCCAAGATGAAATTCTAAAATATCTTATATTCCATCTTCCTTATCACTAATACTTTGAATTTCATCTTTTTCATTGAAATATTATATAAAGAAATTATTATGACTCCATTTATATAGATTTAATTAACATGATATATCAATTGTCTTAACACTGATGAAACTATTTTTTACTTTCATTTGTAATATAAAACTATTGAGTTTAAATACTTTATAGATAAGTTTAAATTTATGGGAATATATTTAGCGAGTTATTATTAATGAGCTTTTACGACTTATTTTTAAATAATCACATTCAAATGAGCTACTATAATCACTCAAAATAAATATTAATTTATAATCATTCAAAATAATAACTTATTTTAATCATTCATTTCTAACCACTCAAAATAATTATTTATAATCATTCATTTCTAACTCTTCAAAATAATCACTAATTTCTAACCACATCCAAACAAATTATTATTAAATTTCAAAATTTTAATCATTCAAAATAATCCCTTTATAATTTCACATCTAAACACCTAAATTGTTTTTTGGGCCAAATGTTATTTGTTTGAATTATTTTCATAACATTTTAAATTAATTTTTAGTTCAAATTTACAACAATAACCTCCTAGATTCTTAGTTGCAAGTATATATTATGTCAATTTAATTTTATACAATATTAAAAAATCACCTTCATGGTCGTTACGAAAATTAAAACTTTGAAAGTGTTTTAAATTTTTATTTTAAGAGTTGATACCAAAATTGAAAGTAAAACAAAGTTATGAAAATCAAAATGGTAATTTAGTATATCTATTCAATATTTTTTTTTTTGAACAAGTATTTAATATTGTTATTTTAGTATAAATTAGGGAGATCAAACATGTAAAAATGATATTGAACTCGATTAATACTAAACAACGAAATTATCACACCACCGTCCTTTTCAATATTTAATTTCATTATATATATATATATATATATATATTCCCTAACCGTCCTACGTTATCTCTAAAATTTTATAAACGCACGTTTCTTTCCCTCTTTTGTTTGGAAATTGTCGTGTTTTTTTTTTTTTTTTTTTTTAATATTAATAATGGAGCACACGATGACGAAATTAGTAGTCGGGTGATATTCTGAAGAAAAAAAATTAAAAAAAACGAGAGGTTGGCCACGTTAATAAGACAGGCGACAATTTCGACAAAATGATACATGCTTAAGAAAACCCATCTCTCGGAACGAAACTAATTAAATAAGAATATATATTACTTTTAAACAATTAAAGAAAATGTTTCTTTCAATATCATCCATAATTCATTTATTTTCTTTTATTTTTTTTCTGGTAAAAAGAGTACTTTACATTCTAACCCTATTCATTTTAGAAAATTTTATTTCATCCATATATTTTAAAATTAAAATCTTTCCACACTCATACATTTCAAATAAGAGCAAAATTCTCATGAGACTTAACATTTTGGTGATGCCATAATTTACAAAAAAAAAACATTTTCACTACAAGAAATAAGGTCTTAGGCGACGGTTTATTAACGTCGCGAAAGAAAACGTCGCTTAAACCAGGCTTAGACGACGTTTTTGAAAACGTCGCCTAAGCCATATTTTAGGCGATATTTTCAGCAACGTTTTTAAAAACGTCGCCTAAGACCTTTTTTCTTGTAGTGTTTATAAAGTATATAATTTTTGTGGTAACTAATGGTGTCACATTTCCAAAATGCACGGATTCATGTGTAGAAGAGTTTTGTTTTTTAAATAATACTAAATTTTGGTTTTTATATGCTTCATTTTTTTTAAGTAATCTTAAAAATAAACTTTACATCGAAATCAAAATAACTTGATCATCAATCTATTAGAATTTAATATTAATTCAATTATTATTTTAGTCAATGTATTTTTAAGATACTCAGAGGTATTTGGATGAGGAATTAGTTTGAGAAATTATTTTGAATAGTTAGAAAATTGAATTTTTTGTAATAGCTTGTTTGCATAGATGTTATGGAGAAGTTGCAGTAAAAACCTCGTTTGAATATGATATATATATATATATATATATATATATATATATATATATATTTGTAGAGAAGTTAGAGACAATAACATGTTTGGATGTAGATTTAAAATGATGAATTATCTTGGGTAAGTAAAAATGAATGATAAGAAATTTAAAAATGAATTATTTTGAATAATTAAAAATGAATGATAAAAAACGAGTAGGTCAGAAACAAATAGTTATTTTGGGTAGTTAGAAACGAATGATTATAAATAAAAGGTTAGAAATAATAAAATTATTTTGAGTAGTAAAAATGAGTAGTTGTTTTGCGTAATTACACTAACTCATTTGGATGTAATTTTTTTAGAAGTAGTTAGTATTACTATTCAAATCTAAATTCTTCGTAAATTTAACAAACAAACACTCCTTAATAGAGTATGTTTCTTCAATAACTAAAATTAAATATTATTAAAAATATAAAATATAAAAATAATTAATTTTAAAATATAAATTATACATAAAAAATTTATTTCACTTATGATATACTTTTTTCATATTTTATTGTATATATCATATCTTAGAAATAATGTAAGATGGTCTTCTAATAATTGACTTTGATTTTTTATTTTTCAAAAGTAAACTTTATCGGTCTGAATTTCCATTATTTTAGAGCACATATTGAGTCTTAGTCAAATTTGAAAAAAAAAAAAAATCTTATCTAGAATATTTTTTAAAAATCTTTAAAATTAAAATAGATTTTTAGAAATATATTTTATAGTTTTTTTTTTTTTTAAATGCTACGCATGGTTCTTAAAGATTGATAATAAAATATCAAAGAGTTGATTTCACCAAAAAAAAAAAAAAAAAAAAGAAGAAAGAAAGAAAGAAGACTTATTAAGTATTTTTTTTTAAAATGAAATAAAAATATAAAAGGCTTTTGTTTTTGTAGATAATTTTCTTAAATATTTTGTTTCTTCGTCTCAGCCTCTTGTTGAAATCAAAATAATAATAGTAATAAAGTGTTCAAAATAGTTTTGTCTTAATTTTCATCATTTTTTAGAACATATTTAAATCAAACTACATTAATTATAGAGAACGTCTTGTTCAACATACAAATGCAAATACCCATCAATCAATCATGGATTTAGAAAAATACTCAAAAGACAAAATTAATAAAGAATTGAAGTAATGATAAACTAAGAAAAATAGAGGTCGGGCTCTAATATATTTTGCATTATTATTATTATTCAAATTTTAAATATTTCAACTCATAATTTATAAATAAAAATATTTCGGTCATATTCGGACATGATCTAAATATTAATGTCCACACATGTGGCCCAATATGGACCACAAACTATTTTCTTTTCTTTCTCTTTTTACTTTTTGAGTTTAAAATAAATTAAAATGCAGTGTATATTGATGGACATTATTATATAAGTCATGCCCTAACATGACTTATATATTTCTCATTTATTAATAGTTAAATATACTTTATAATGATCGGCTGAAATGATCGACTG
Organism: Sicyos baderoa; assembly: GCA_037832685.1. Taxonomy (NCBI): domain Eukaryota; kingdom Viridiplantae; phylum Streptophyta; class Magnoliopsida; order Cucurbitales; family Cucurbitaceae; genus Sicyos; species Sicyos baderoa. Next base: position 874,349 of record JBBMEF010000008.1, read on the forward strand.
AACTATTACTTATATATTAGTTGTTATAAAATTAAAATTTTAAATTAATAATTATATTACTTTACACTTTAAACTTTTGTAAGTGATTCAATTCCGATAATTTTGTTTTGAAAAACAATAATTAATTTAAACTATTTGTAAAATGATTCATACCTATTTTTATTCAATGTTGTTTATAATCAACTCAAAGTTCTCTATTATTTCCTTCATAAAGCATATACAAAAGTACCAAGTAGAATTATAAGTATTTCTTTTTCAAATGAGTTGGAGAAAAATAGAGGAAAGGACAAAAAGATAAATAACACCTCATATAAATGATTTCTAACATTTTATTCTAGTATTGTGTTTTTTTTTTAAGAATTATTCTAACGTTGTGTTAATCATATACTTACATGTTAATCACTATAAATGATTTCCAACATTTTAAAATAAAAATAAATCGATAAATTAATTCATGTATAAAAGTATAATCTTTTGATCGATTTCATTATTCTTACGATTTTAATTGATTTTGTTATATTTGTGGCAAAAATTTACACATACAATACATATATAAAGTCCAAAATTTTGGCGATTTCAAATGAGCTCTACATCCACGGAAGCACCAACTATACTATTATTCATATTTTGTCACTCTTTTGCCTTACACATTGCACACACACATACGCCAACTCGCAACTACTCATTTTATATGAACACTTAACACATATTCACTCACTCTCCTTTAGACATAATTTTAATCGGTCTCGTTCATATTCGAATACATGTATATAATATATATATATATATAGATAGATGTTCTATGTCGAACTTTAATGTGGTGTGTGTTATTAGGAATTAATACACTTAGAGACTTGCTTGAATTATTGATTGATTAATTATGTTATCACCATTCCAATATCTTTTTGTTTCACTATTTCTCAACTACATACCTAATTGAGTTTAGTTTAGATAATCACGGCTCTACTTTTCAACAAATCATTTGCCACGTGGCTAATTGCTTAGGCAAACCAATCGACGTCACCTCGACAGATTTTTTACATTGGTCTCTCATTAAATATAGAATATCTTCATATTTATATGCTAAATACTACTCTTTTTTTGTTATCAGTCAATTTTTAGATAAAATTTTATATTAATCAAATATGATATTATAGTTCATTAAATTTAAATCATGTTTATATCTTAATAACTGATCATATAATGATTACTCATTTAGATTGGAGTTCATTCCTAAAATGATAAATAAATAGCAACAATTTCATTCTAGAAAAGACATAACGTAAATATGAAAAGTAAATATAAACCAGATAGAGTTATTTTTATTTTTTATGGGATTTAAAAAAAAAAATTATGTCAATAAAGAGTAATTTTATGAGTTACATGAAAATACAAAAAAAAAAAAAAAAAAAATCAGGCATTTAAAAACAAAAAATATTACTTTTACCTATATTTTTACTAAAAAAAAGTTGTGCTAAAAACTAAAAATTAGCATGTCTCTATAAATTAATGATCTTTTTTATGTCTTAATATAGTGATATGATTCTTTCCCTATCATATAAATTTATATTTATCAAGTGAAGATAAATAGCCATATATATATTGTTTTTTTTTTGTTTTTTGTTTTTTTTTTAAATTTTCCTCTCCCTTTTCTTTACCTAATAGTACAAAAGATGCTAGGTTGGACCATGTAGGTTTATGACCAAACTGCTGACCCTATCAATAGAACACTAAACAATGAGACAAAATCTGTCAGAAATTTAAATGATATGTTTAAAGACCATATATTGTTATTCATTCATAATCATTCTACATTTGTCTCTTTATTTGTCCTCAACTGTCTTTTTTTTTTTAAATGAAAAAACTTAAACATACAAACTTTAAATCACATGTGCACAGGTTCTTGGAGCTTATGATTTAGGATTTATGGTTTAGCTTCAACTCTTGATTAGTGTCGTTGATTTTCATGATCGTCGATTTGAATCATAATCAAATCAATCAATCAAGTTAACACGTCACTAACTCTTTCGATATTAAAAGGTGGGTAATTAATGCCTTTGTCATTTTGTTAGAGTGCGATGGTCGTCATTTTTAGTTGATATTAAAGACTTGATTATCGATTAGTTTAGATTTATCTCTTTTTTCATGGCAAAATGAATTTTAGGTCTTCCTCTATTCAATCTTTGTCCTATTGTATATTTTGTTTATACAGCTTCTCTTTCTTTCTCGAACTTAAAAGTGAGGTACAAAGTTTGAAGAAATCTAAAAAAAAAAAAAAAAAAAAATATGAAACAATTAAATGAGGGTGATTTTGCATGTATAATAGGAAGGTAAAATATTTCTATCTATAGCATCAAATAAAAAAATAATTTATTTGTAGTAGAAAATTTTAAATTGAGTTTTATTGCTGATTGAGTTCTACTAGTGATAGAAAATTATGTGTTATATATGAATTATTTTAAAAATTGTGCTCCAAAAATATAATACAAAAGGTAAAATATGCAGTTAATGGTAAATTTTATTAAAAAATTCTATATTAGATTTAGTAATTGTATTTGATTTTTTAACTAAGCTTTTGGTAATACTAATTCACATGATCGTCTGTGACGCTGGTGTTAAACTGATTTACAACCAAACAATGAAATCATTACGCCACTCAGTTGGTAATGATTTTTTTCTTAAAAAATAGGTTTTGTTCAACCAGAATAATATTTTTTAAAAGTTGTTGTCAAAATTTGGTTGGTTACAGAAAATTATATTTGTTTGTAGAATGGGGACCATAAAACTTGTGTCTTAAAATATCTAAACTATATATATCGAAGCTAGGTTATTTCTCAAAATAATAATAATAATAATAATATCGAAGTTAGGTTACATATCGGACTTACGAAAATTAATATTTTTAGTAATACCTTAATTTTATGTCTGAAAACTACTTAAATATTCTCTTATTTCTTACCTTCATATTTTAAAAAAAATATATGATAAAGCTCATGATTTAGTTAAAAGAAGTCTCAGGCAATCATTAAAATTTTAGCAGAAAACAAGAAACAGTTTCTAAAAAAAAAAAAAAAAAAAAAAACTATTTAGAACTATCAGACATGTTTAAGGAGAAAAGGTTAAAAAACTATATTTACAAAACGAAAAAAAAAAAAAAAAAAAAAAAAAAAGAGAGAGAGAAAATTTATAACAGACAAGTTAGAAAATGGGATAAATATTATAGTGGAGGCACTTGATAACAACTTCATGGTTAAAAGGCAGAACCAAAAAAAAAAAAAAAAAAAAAAAAAAAAAAAAGATTCTTCAAAGGCCAAAAATGATTTTTTACTCTCATGGCCCCTTTTCTGTAAAATGTCTCACTACAACTTCAAAAAGGAAAATTTGGGATAGAACAAATCAACATATACATAACTCTGTTAAATTTCTCATCACTTGAAAGCAAACTTATCAATAACATTTCCGTACCCTTTTCGTGGTAAGAAAAAATTAGATCAAAGCAACTTTGGATATCGAAAAACCGATGCAGGTCGATGTCTCAGACCTTAAAATTCATGATCTCTGCAGCTGAGAGCAGGCCAGGCTGATTGATTAGCAATGTTTTGGATGAACAGTGGGAAGAATTTGGTGATACTAGCAGTGCAATCACAATCTTATCAAAATTTTAGACCATGATCTTCTTGCCTTTACCTCCCACATGCTTCTTGTGCCTAGGAGGAGCATCAGTGCCAGCACCAGGGACCAGTGGACCAGACCAGGCTTGGATTGGCTCCTTAGAGTAAGTGAACAGAGTCGAGCTGAATGGTATGTCGGGAGGAACACCGGATGGGTCGATATGACGGGAATATCCTAGCGTAAAGCCTAGCGCTCCATCTTGGTGTGGTGGGGGGAACTTTTCGCTTTTGCTCTTTGCATTTGCATGTGTAATTAAGCGTCTTCTCTGTTTCAAGATGCAACAATTTTAAACAGTTTTAACACTATAAATCTAAGGAAAATATATACTGTACTATTAGTGTCTAGCTGGTTAATGATTTTGAACTTAGTAAATTAGCATTTACGTCGATGTTTGTTTGTATTTCGGCATTGGCTTCGGGTGCTGGAATAGCCCTAACACGTGTGCGAGTTTTCTTCACTCCGTTTCCCTGAGCTTTATTAGCTGCTCTTAGTCTGCAAAATCAGATTAGAATGATGCTCAACAAAAACACCAACACTCTCACAGCAAGTTCACAGGATAACACTCCAAACTTTGTCAAATACAAAAAATAATAGACTTCACAGTGGAAAAATTTAAGCAACTAAACAGAACTTGAGGACTCAAGAAATCAACCCAAGACACATTCTTCAGCAATGCAACCTTCATTTTTGTTTTCCTTGTCCTCATTTTAGTCACAGCACCAGTAGATAAATAAAGCTATAAAAATGGACTGTTTGCATATCAGCATAACTACATGGAACTCCCATGAGGTGTTGGCAGAAGTCGGTTCCCCACATCTTTTTTCGACCACTAAGCCAACCCATAATGGTTTAAACCCCATATCTTTTCAAAAAAGAAAAAGAAAAGAAAAGTTGAACACAGTCCTCAACATTATATTTGTAAATTAAGATAGGTAACGTCAGCTCCACTTCCATGGTGACAAATCAAAATTATAAATTCAATGAACATAACTCTGTTGGTTGATATAATTAAAACTACCCCAATCCATAAGCTTAGGCTTTTGGATTGATTGGTGGTTTAACACAACTCAACATGGTATCAGAGCTTAATGACCCCCAAATTCTAATCCAACCCAAAATGCTTTGAATCCTAAGCGGGTGTGGACCCACCCAAGCGGGCATAATCTTAAGCGGGTACTTAATCCCAAAGTTCGGATCCGACCCTAGCAAAAAGTAAGCCAAAAGCGGGTCTTTCGGTCCACAAATTTGGATTAGGATTTAGTTCAAGATGACATTTCCCGATATGGCCGCCATCTTGAGGGGGAATGTTGGAGATACTCCCCTCATTACCAATTGGTATCAGAGCAGGAGGTCATGAGTTCGAATCCCTGCCAAGTCATTTCCTCCCCATTTATAATTAAATTCCACTTGTAGGGCATTTCTCAAATTTCAAAGCCCACAAGTGAGGGGGAGTGTTGGTTGATATAATTAAAACTACCCCAATCCATAAGCTTAGGCTTTTGGATTGATTGGTGGTTTAACACAACTCAACAAACTCAAACCCTATAAACTTCAAGAATTAAATATTAAATTTAACCAAAACTAAAAACAGAAAAGATATGCATCTGAAGCTTCTTTAACATTATAACAAGACATTTTTATTATAACGGCCAAATCTTTGAAGTGATAAAAAACTCTGTTAGGAAAATGATATCAACCTCATGAAAATAGCTTACGCAAATATCTCAATAGTTATTAAAAAATTTAAAAAAAGAAAAAACCTAGCATGTATTGAGCAGAAACTGAAATCAAGGCATTCGTACCTCCGAGCTTCATCATCCCGTTTTCTAGCATCCATCTCCTTACTGGGAGGATAATTCGGGAGGTTGGAGGGTGAGCAAGCTAAAGGCTCTGTCATGAAGAACTGTATTGCAATGGAGAAAGTTTTATAGGCAATAGGCATACAAGAAATACGGGAAAAAAAATCAGAGGTGAAAGGATATTTAAAAAACTAACTCAAATTCAAACCAAAATTTGCATTTTACATTTTGATAATAGAGCATAGTATTTTGAATGAATATTTTTGGGGTATTTTAGAAAGAGAAATGAGATTGTTGAAAGAAAAAGTAGACATTTACTTTGACATAGCTCGTGCTATAAATAGGATGTCTGGTAAGATCTTGAATTTTAAAACTCTCATAGATTGTTTTCAAAATAATTTTCCAACCACTAAATGGTGATTGTAGAAGGACCACTCCTTCAACATAATTCAACAATATCTATTAAGAGCCAGAGTAACAAAAGATAATGAAAATCATCCCTGATATCCATATAGAATGTGGTGTAGATCCTCGATTACCCGCTTAGAGAGAAGTAGAGAACATGTCATTATGGATCCAAAATCAATACTTCAACCCCTTGTAAGCCTAGTAACCCTCCACAACCCAATCCTCTTAGGGATAACAACTATGTTTGAGTCAGTTTAATCCTTATATGTTTAGAATATCAAATTTGTACCAATACTTTAGCTTGTTAATCAAAATGGTCCATGTATTCTTTTATATAAAAAATTGATCTTTCATGAAGAAATGAAAAAATATAAGGACATAAAAAAGTGAGCTCAGAAAAGGAGGAAACCTGCAAGAAAGGCCAATATCTATAATCAAGCAAAATAAGGCTTAAAGAAAATTTCCAAAAAAACCTTTATTACCAAAGCCCAAAGAGAGAAACATAGAATCTAATAAGAAACCAAACATCATACAAAGATCTCTCTACCTTAGAAAGATTTTATTGTTTCTCTCTGTTCAAAGCCCCCACAAGATAGTACACATGCTGGATTGCCACAAAAACTTCCATTTCTCACAAAAGGGATAAAGAATGAACTCCACGGTCATCTCCCTCCAATCCCCGCCTAGCAAGAGCATGTTCAAACGCTCTAAGGAACCGGAACTTTTTTCTTGCTCCAATCCCCCACAAGAAGTTATGGTTTCAAATACTCACACCCACAAGATGTATCGTGCAATTTTACTTCCCTTTATTTTCTTGCTCTAATTTTTCTATCCTTTCTTTTACAACTAAATATTAGAAACCGGAACATTTTTCTTTATTGGACAATGCCTATAGTTCAAATTAATCCCTGAAAATCTTCCTAATCCAAAAAGAGAGTGAAAAACTTTGTTAAACAATCCCCACCAACGTGGCGGAAATGAAAAGGGCTTTAAGAAGAACCAATATTCTCATGTAGACTATAGAGTCCTCATTCTCCATGAAATAAAAGGACAAAACAACCGTCTTAATGAAACGAAGGTATAGGAAGCGACAACATTTAGTTTGATTGATAGATATTTTGAGGATCCCACCTTGGAAAGATGAGGAGACCTTCAAGCATCTATAAGATAAATGGATTACTACAATCATTGCCAATTTGATTTTGAGATGGAACCTTTATTAGATAATATGGTATCATAGTTCATTAAACTCAAACTGGTATTACTTGAGGTGTTGAGGATCCCACCTTGGAAAGGTGTGAAGACGCATTTATAACATAAATAGAGATAAATAGGATAAATAGGTTACTCCACTAATTGTCAATTGATTTTGAGATGAAACCTAGCATTTAATACGATACAACAGGAAGATTGGTGTATATAGTAAATGAAACCACATCAATTCAATTCAATTAGATTAATGACAGAAGTGAAAATCATAACTGAGATGTATTCTGATAAATTTGGAGCTCACCTCGCTATTTAATGCATCTGTTGCGGTCTTTCGTTCTGCTGGATCAATTGCAAGAAGCGTTTCTATAAGGGGCAGTGAAGATGGCGGGAAATCTTTAAATGTCTCCTTTATACATCTTTTATAAGGTTCTCTGGGCTTAAATAAGGTTGCATTTGGCAGTTTTGCTCTTTTCCAATATTCATCTGAAGGAGACCCACATAGCTTGTATATCTTGTGTAGCTGCTCTACCTGGGTGAGCAAACCAGTAATCATCAAACACAAATCTTAGGAAGATTCAAGTTAAGAAAAGACGAGTACAACCTATGTAAAAGTTTAAACCATGGAGTGTTCCTGAACTATATTAAGATGTTCGATTATAATAAAAATAGGCGATGATTCTTTTAGATTTGAAACATTTATTCAATGATTAAAATGACGCTATTTAAGAATCTAGCCAAAGCTATCAATAAGAGAGAACATTTCAGTAAGTCATACCTTTAAACTATCACATTTCATCCTTTAAATTCCAATTTATGCTAATTTTGAACTTTCCATACGTTCATTTCTAAAGTTAAGAGTGTTAATTCAATTGAGCTGCAGAAATACTCTAGTTTTGTGATTTTTGTTATTTAGAATAATCAAGACATAGCAATATATTTTTTTCCATGATTCTTCTAGTTTAGTGGGTCGGAAAATGCCCCCGAGCAAAACCCTAACCCTTTCTCATTTTTCTCTATTTCTCTGGTGCCGCCTCAGACGCCGGAGGAGGAGAGTCTCCTCTTCTACCGATCTATTCCATCGTTCTTTGGTCATCTTACTTGTATACCCTTCAGGCCTCCACTAATCCCTCTCTCCCAGGCGTGATGGCTTACCTTTTGGAAGTTTTCCTCTTCAAGCATTCTCCCAACACTCTTTCTCTTGTTTATGGGTATCGATACCGGGCCACGTGGAACACGAATCCACCTGCGCTCTTCCTTTTCATATGCCAGTGTTCCTCTCCATTTCCATTTCGAGCGCAATTCCAGCCCCTTCGACACTAGACTTTTCTGCCTCCATTGTGCATGATTCCTCCATCATCGGTTGTTCCCAATCTTCTTCTCTACTCTAGTGTTATGGTGGCAACTACCCCGAAAATATTTTTTGTGTGATGTAAGAAAAATGAAATATAAAGTAGTGTTGTTTTCATTTTTGATTCACGGATATCAAAAATAAAAGTTGTACATCCAAGAGAAGTTGTACTTAGACAAAGAAATGCTTGACATTGAAGATTAAAACTCTAACAACATTGGAGTTGAAACATCATCCATATGAGTACCAGATGTCCTAAAGTCATTGAGAGCAATTAATTGCACTAGAGATAGTGAGCAAACTTACTACTTACTTCCCATGATGGAAATGGAAGTCCGGAGCTATGAAGCTAAACAAGAAAAATAAAAACAAGAAGAATTACCTCTGTACGGCCAGGCATAATAGGCCTCCCAGCTAGTAACTCAGCCAGTATACAACCAGCACTCCAGAGGTCTACACCAACTCCATAATCAGTTGCTCCAAGAAGAAGCTCGGGAGGTCGATACCATAAGGTAACTACCCGACTAGTCATTGGGTGCTTGTGATTTGGATCAAAGATAGAAGCCAATCCAAAGTCAGCAATCTTAAGCACTCCCCCACTATCAATGAGAAGATTAGATCCTTTGATGTCACGGTGAAGCACACGACGATTGTGACAGTGTTCCAGTCCAGATAGCAGTTGTTGCATGAAACATTTAACCTACAAATAGACATGCACCAAAAGAATTATTGTTCAGCTTTTGATTTCCAGGAACAACTGCACCAATATTCAGTTTGGATATGAAAAATAAATAAAAATATATATATATATATATGCTAACCTGTGATTCAGTAAACTTAATCGTTGGATTTGCAGCAAGACCAGCTAAATCATGTTCCATATACTCAAACACCAAGTATAAACTACAAGACATCCGCGATGTAACCAACCCCTCCAATTTCACAACATTGTTATGGTTTAATCTCCTAAGGATGAGAATCTCTCTAGCCATAAATTTCACACTTTCCGGTTCCAGATTGTCAAATCGAACCTTCTTCAATGCAACAATTTTACCCGTAAGTATATCTTTAGCTTTATACACGTTGCTATATGTTCCTTGTCCAATCTAACACCAAACGAATTATGTTAGAAGCATGTAAGTTAGGGCTTATTTGGAATAACTTTCTATTTTCAGCATTTAGATGGTCATTCAAAATCAGCTCTTGGTGGAGTGTACTAAACACAGACAATAATGCATTACAGGAGGATCATATTACACATTAAATCAAACTGAAACTACACCTAATGTTACTTAGTTGATTGCCCACCTTATCAATTTTTTCAAATGTATCAGCCTTCCTTGGAATCCAACCATTGAGAGCCTCCCCACAAACGGCCGTGAGCCAAGCTGGCCATCCAGCAGCAACTTGCTCTCCCTGGGATTGGTTCGGCAAGTTAGAAGGCCTCGGAACCTTCCTCGACTTTCTCCGCTCTGCCCGTGGGTGATCATGACCCCCATCAGCCTTCTGCTCTTCCTCCTTGCTCACATTTACATGCTCCTCTACATTAGCACTAACATGCTCCACTTCAGTTTCAAGTACACGCTCAACCTGGACACGAGACTCAGTAATTTGATTCCTCTTCCCATTATCAACAGAGGGTTCTACACTTCTAGCAGAAGCTTCCTTGCTAACCAAACACCCCATTTCTCAATTCTAAGAATCATCCCTCACCATAGCAACCAACAGAACCAGTTCAGTCATAGATTTTCTCACTACAAATCAAACAAAAACAGCATACATAAATCACCAAGCAAACTAGCAATCGAAAAAACGAAACCCCACCAAACCAATCACTCTTATTAACAAAACCCATAACACAAAACAGCAAAAAAAGCAGCATAAAACGATAGAGAACATACCAAGTAAACTAGCAATCGAAAAAACGAAAACCCACAAACCAATCAGTCTTATTAACAAAACCCAAAAGAAAAAACAAGAAAAAAAAAAAGCATAAAACGATAGAAAACATACTAAGAAGTAAAAAGCAAGAAAACCCCATCAAAGAAAACGATCCACAGGGAAATCAGAGCTGGAAATTGGGAAAGGGGGACTGATCTGGAGTGAAATCAGAGTGGAAAACATGGAAATGAATAATTGTGGATTTGTTTGCGGTTGAGTGTTCTTGATGTTGTGGGCTCTGTGTTGAGCTGTCTGCGAGAAAGTGGAAATGGCCAATTGCAAGAGCGAAGATCTGCTTCGCCGTTTCAGAAAGTCAGCTTCAAATCCAAATCTGGAATTTCTTTCTTTTTCTCTCTCCCTCTCTCTCTCTGTAAATTGAGCAAAAATTAAAAATAAAAGTTTAGATCCTTAATCCCTAAAATGATGGGGTTTTCTTTCTTTTCTTATTTTATTTTTTTCCTTTTTGGAGTTCTCTATGTTGGGTGTTACTATTTCATCAATCAATTACTTACTTTTCCCTTAAATATCAACAACACAAATTCAGTCATATGTATGTACATTTGACCCTTGTTCTTTTCAATGGAAAAAAACTCAACTTTACTATATGCTTTTTTAATTAATTTTTCTCCCCATTGAGATGTAATAATTTAACATTTCAAAAAAAAAAAAAATGTAATAATTTAAAATATATAAAAAAAAAATTGTAAAAAAATTATGAAGTTTCATCTAAAAGTTAATTATAACAAAAGAAATAGTTTACGTTATTAAGAAAAATAAGTAATGTGGATATTTTATAAATATTGTGAAATTCGTTTTTATTGATGAATTTGGTAAGGATGAATAATGATTTCTATTGAGAATTTCTACCATATCCCTACGAAATTTAAAATTTAATGGTGAATTTGACAAAGATAAAAATTATAAAGAATAATGTAAATGATAAATAAGTATGGCAATTTTTTTTCTATTTAACAATGTTTGTGGTTATAAGTATTTAAATCCATAACTTCTTACTTATAAGGTATTTCATTATATCAATTAACCAAGAAATTAAAAAGAATACTTTAAAAATAAAAAGATTAGCGGTTTAAATTATGTTAACCACTTAATTAAAAATTAATAATTTGATTGACAACTAAATATCTTAAAATAAAAGCAGTTAATAAATAAATATAAACATATATACATAATAAGTAATAATCTTTTTTATACATTATTATTAAGAAAAGAGCGAATCAAATGTATAATTTAATGATTATTAAGTTATACAAAATGTAGATATCGCTCTGCTCTTGTCGGCAATAATCAATCATATTTAAAAGTAGGACATTGAAAAGGACCACTTGGTAAATATTAATAACAAAAAATAATTAGTAATCGTAAATATAGCAACTACTTTATTTGCAATAAAGCAAAAACAGAGGTCCAACCAAATGAAACGGTGAAAAGGTCAATTATATGATTAAAAAGTAGGAAATTTGTTATGTATACCAACTTGAAGATCTTCTATTAAAATTATATCATATTTTTATTAAAAATTCGTTTATACCAAAATTTTGAGTGATTGAACTCAATCAATAACTAGTGATTGAATTCAATCAGTTTGCTAAGACCCCGTTTGATAACCATTTGGTTTCTTGTTTTTGGTTTTTCAAATTTAAGCCTATTTTTTCTTAAAATTTCTACAATGTGCTCCATCCTCCCCACCATTTATCCATCTTTCTTTAAGAAAGTAGGAGAAGACCAACCAACCTTTAAAAACAAAAAAAAGTAGCTTCCTAAAGTTTGTTTTTGTTTTTAAAAGTTGGTTAGTATTCTCCTACTTTCTTAAAGAAAGATGGATAAATGGTGGGGGAGGATGGAGCACATTGTAGGAATTTTGAGAAAAAATAGGCTTAAATTTGAAAAACCAAAAACAATAAACCAAATGGTTATCAAACGGGGCCTAAATGATTGAGTTCAATCACTCGACTACTTTCAATTTTTCGGTATATGTGCAATTATTTACAATTTTATGCTATAAATGTAATTTTTTAGCCATTTTTTTTTGTTATATATGAAAAATCTTATAAAAAGTATAATTTGTTAAATCATGAAGAGACATTTCATATTTATACATTAAAGTATGAAAAATCAATAGTATCGTTTATTAGAGATATATTAGTGTTTTTTTCAAAAAACAAAAGAAAGATATATTAGTGTTTTTTTAAAAAAAAAAAAACAAAAGAATAAAAAGAGAGAGAGATATTAGTGATGGACATCCATTGGTTCAGTCTAATTATCTATTTCTGAGGATTTTTAAAAAGAAATTAAAAAGAAAAATATAAATTATACTTTGATGATGGTTGAAAGTTCAATACATGAAAAAAAAAGTTTATATAAAATAAAAGTTGAAAAGTACTCTTTTAATTTTTTAATGAGCAAACACAAGTATTTAAATGAAATAATAATTTTTTTTTATTTTGTTTTTTGTTTTTTGAGATCATAATATATATTCAATTTGCCTACAACAATAGTAACTAATTGACATAAATTTGTACACATGATCATTGTTGTTAAACTATAGATCCACTTTAGATAAAAATAACTTGTTACAATTGTTTCATTATTCAGTTGTAAACTAATTCAACACAGTATCATATATTCGATCTCGAGAATTGGTATCTATATATATTACTCTTTATTAGGCTTTCATATTGAAATCTTAGCTGTATTCAAATTATGATCGTTATGAAAACATTTTTAATAGAATTAATTTCAAACTTATTAGCAGAACCAGATTTAAACTTCATGGAAAGTAATCGAATTAAAGTATGTTCATCGTCATATCTAGCTAACAATGTTTCCTAAATTGAGATTCTCAATTATTACTTTCCAAACCATCAATTTGGACAAGATTCTGCTATCTTCCTCGACAGAATAATTTTCATAATATTCCATAATACTATTTTTCTTTCTTTTGCAAGCCTGGAAGGTCAAGTTTATATATTCACCTCAACAAATTACATAAAGTATTATTATTAATTTATTTTATTTTTTTATTTTTTTAATGTTGATCATTCAAAAAAAAAAAACTAACAAAAGATTAAAGAACTTACTTGAACAAAATATGAGCCAACAAATGGTCATATTTTAACTCCAAAATTTTACTTTTAGCTGCAAATTCTCCCCTTGGCACAAAACATAAAGACTAGATATTTACTTCAATTAAACTATATCCCGAAATCTTTTTAAGTTCCTGCTCGGTCATGAGTCCTCGAATATACTTTACCGAATCCCATCGTCTAGCTTTGGCATATATATTCGACAAGGCAATGTAGATGCTGGGGTTTCTAGAATCCAAGGAGAGTAATCTATCAGCAACTTTTAGACCCAATTCGATATCATTGTGCATCAGACATCCATTCAGCAGAGTTTCAAGTATGCCACTAGTTGGTGTGAAAGGCATTTGGTTGATAAATGCTTCGGCTTGCTGTAGGCGTCCCGCTCGACTTAAAAGGTCTACAAAACAAGCATAAAGTTTATCGGTAGGCGTTATGTTATGGTCATTCTTCATATTGTGGAACAGAGAGATTCCTTCTTCCACCAGGCCTGAATGACTACAAGCAGATAGCAGAGAAACGAGGGTGCTCTCATTTGGGTGAAGTCCTTCTCGATTCATTTGATGGTAGACGCACAGTGCTTTATGCCCGAGACCGTGTGTTCCATAGCCCGAAATCATAGAGTTGTATAAAATCACATCCTTGGGTGTAAAACGGTACTTGAGTACGTTTTCGGCCGAGTCTATTTTGCTGCATTTTGCATACATATCAATGAGGGCTGTCACAACGACAACATCGCAAGCAAAACCATAGCAAATTAACATAGCATGCACACTTCTGCCTTCGTGCAACGAGCCTAGGAGCGCACAACATTGGACTAGACTAACTAAGGTGAGAGCATTGAAAGTAACCCTCTCATTTTGCATTTGATTAAATAACCTTAAAGCATCTCTAGCATGCCCATTCTGTGCCAATCCCACAAGCATGGCAGTCCATGAAATCACATTCTTATTTTTCATTCTTTCAAAAACAGAAGATGCGTAGGCCAGAGAGCCGCATTTAGCATACAGATCAACAATTGCAGTAGACAAAACCAAATTAAAATGAAGTCCCCTTCGATAAATGCAGCCATGAAGAATTTTCCCGCCAATCAAATCAGCAGTGTGAGAACAAACTTGGATGAGGCTAACAATGGTACCAGAATCAAAACCTCCATCACTAGTAACCAACATCTGAAAGAGATGTAATGTTTCATTGAGCAAACCGTTTTGAACGTAACCCGAAATCATAGCATTCCAAGAGACCAAACTCCTCAAGGGCATCGTATTGAAAATCCATTTAGCACTTTCGACATCACCTGATTTACAATACATATCAATCAATGAGGTTAACACCCTTGTATCACTACTCATACCAAATCCAAGAACATAGCCATGAATACATTTTCCAAACTCTAAATTCCTGGTCTCCCCACAGGATTGAATCAAGCTTGTCATGGTCACAACACTAGGCTCAATTTCATTGTAAATCATATCAAGAAACACCTTAAAACCTTCACCAAACAAGCCTTCTCGCATGAAGGCACCAATCATCACGTTCCAGCAAACAACATCTTTCTCAACCATTTGTTCAAAAAATCTTCGCGCAGACATAATATCACCAGATTTCACTAAAAAATTCAAAATCGAACTTCCTAAGAACCGACCTCTATCCAATCCCTTACACGCTGCTAATTTAATCACTTCCATCCCCATCTCATAATCCATTAAGAACGTGCATGCTTTAAGAGCAAAATTACAGGTATAACTATCTAATTCCCAACCACATCGACTCGTCATCTTAAACAGCTCAATACTCTCATTATATTGCCCACTCTGCAGATACCCATTAACCATAGCATTGCACAGATTAGTTTTTGGATGAGGAAATTGATCAAACAGTTTTCGTGCATTATCCAAACAACCCAGACCCGAGTACACAGCAACAAGCTTTGCAGCCAAAAACTGGTCACCAGATATGGCTTTGGTGATAACAATCTGGGCATGTATGGATTTGACACACAAAATGTTAAGGGGAACTTCTTGGAGAAGTGAGAAAAATGGTTGAAAGTTGGGTTGTGGGTTGAACAGGGCATTTTGAATGGAGGATGTTGAGGCCTGTGAAATGAACCTTTTGAGAGGCAAACAAGGCAAGTGAAGGAAAGGTGGCATCAAAAGAAGGAAGGACGAACCAAGGGTCAGTGTCGCAATTGGTTATCTTGTTTGGTGTAAATCCATTTCAACTCCGAGTCCGAGTTCGGACATCGGTATTTGACTCTCATATTATTTAACAGTAGTTGTGTTAGGGTTTGTTGGTCCCACTTCCTCCAATTTGTACTAAAAAAAGCCATTGTCAAAGGATTTTTGAATTCTTTGAAATACTGTCAGCCATTGAAGGGTAATTTCAAGCACTACAATGAATTGGCCGGAACGGAACGGAACAGAACAGATTACATTAACTTAGCAGTTGTGGAATAAGCATTATTTATGAAACGCAGAATCTCAATGGAAACTGCTTTCAAACCCGTCAATGAAGAAAGGTAAAGCAGAGTGTTACCGGAATCTGTACGGATGGATATCGACACTTGACGACGGCCGGTGAGATGTGCTTCACGGAGAGATCGGCCGCCGGGAGGGTTCCACGACGGAACAGAAATCTGTGGAGTGACGGGCTCGAAGCAAATCAAACGGCTCAAAATTAACCCTATACGGAAACAGAACACAAATTTTGGCTTCTTTTCCTTTCTTTTTTTCTTGTCATTATTTTACACTTTATTTCATTTTAATTTCTAAACTTTTAACTTTTAAATATAAATTGGAAAATGAGGTCAACGAACTTTAGAACTATTGTCAAATAATATAAAAGTCAAATATAAATTAGTGTCATTCAAATTGATTAGCATCAAACAAAATAATTAACTAATCAATCATCTTGGATAAAATTTTAACTTTTTTAGTCATAACTTAAAGGGAAATTGTGCTGGATAATCCAATTTCACAAAATAATTACAGATTAAGGCAAATTTAAAAATATTTGACATCTATAGTCAAATATACAATATAAATAATATTCATCTATAGTCAAATATACAATATAAGTAATATTCATCATACAGTATAATTAAGATATTAATATTAATTATACCATATAAAAAGTATTATTTATACCATATATTTGACTATGATTGCTAAATATATATTTTTTTGCTTAATATTGTAAATATTTTTTCAATTTGATCTATTTATGCAAAAAACCCAAACTTAAATTTGATTACCCATCAAATACAAAACTCAAAATAAAAAATCCTTCATCCATATGGACACATTTTGTTTATTTAAAAATTTGGTTGTTTTGGGTGAACTTTAGGGAATGGAAATCGGAGAAGAGATGGCTCCCCCATTACGCCGCCGTGGAGGAGGCAGTTTCCGGTGGGTTTGGCGGCGGATTTATGGGTTATTACTAGTGAGTATCGGGATTTGCATTGTGAGGAAATTTATGCCCACAAAAAACCCTTCGCTTGCTTGCCCTTCTTGCTACTGTGATTGTTTTTATCACCATTTTCTTCCCATCTCTTGTCGTAAGTTTTTTTCTCTTTTTTTTTTTGAATGTTATTATTTTGATTATTAAAGAGTTTAAGAGCTTGAATTTCCTCTTGGATTAAAAAAAAAAAAAAAAAAAAACATCCTACATCTAAACTCATAGAATTGAAAGATTATTATTATTATTATTAATCTAATCATTATGTCTAATTTAGTTCGTCTATTGTTATGAAAACGACAATCAACAAACACTAATAATAAAGAAAACATAAAGAGAAGAAAAATACATTATTAAAGAGAGTAAAAATACATAATCAACATCTTGGAGACTAGGATTTTAATTTGAGTTTATATAGACAGTCTCATTAACAATCTATTATAGTAAAAGACATATTTACATAAAAAGGTTCATATACGAAATAGAATCATCAATATAGATTTCATCCATCAATCGGGGGCGTTGCCCCACACCCATCTCGCTAACCGAACAGTGAGACCAGCATATCTCAAAAACTATTTTTTTTTAATATTAAAGAGTTAAAAAAGAATGTAAATACTTGGATTTGATAATCTATATGCATGATATAATTATTGATACTTTTTTATGAAAAAGAATCTATCAGCATCATACAAACTCGACCATGTACAATGAATAACAAGGTATCGAGTATCTTTAATGAATAAAAATAAATTGCATCAGCAAATAATAGCCGGTTAAGTTGTTTTTTTTATTTTTTTTTATTTTCGTGACTGTCCGGGCCAAGCTTGCATGCACAAGCGCACCTCGACTAATGTCACGGGGCATACCGCCTGACCCTATCTTTGAATGCCAAGGAAACCCGTAGGTATTAATTTGAAATTAATTTCTAGGTAGGTTAAGTTTTTTTTTTTTTTTTGCAATATAGTATTTTAAATTGATATAGATATTTAGAACATTGAACCCACCCAATCATAATTTGCCACATCGTCAATTTATTTATAATAATGGAAACTATTCTTTTATTGCAGAGCTCATAAACTCCAACAACTCAGCTACTGGTTAGTTCACTCTTTAATTTCATCAATCTTCTATTATAATTTTATTGCAATTAATCTTCCTATGACACAGAGATAGATAGATGATCAAAGCTAATAAAAGAAGAGATTGATTTACTAAAGATAGTGAGCGATGAAAATATGCAACGCCACAAATCATTGACGGTGATTGCAAAGAAATCTTCATCTCAATATCAAAAAGAAGCAGAAAGTTGCAACATTGGGGTTAAGACTTATGAGGGGGCGAATAATTCCCTCGTTGTTTCTCGGGTGAGAACCTTGAGACAAGTGTGGGTGTCTCGGGAATAGTGGAGCGAAACTCCATTTTGTCAGTTCAAAAAACAACCAATCATGTTCAAGAACCAGACAAAGTAATGGAATCAGAATAATTGGTTTAGAAAAACACCACCGGGTTCATTTTTCATTACTAAAGGGGAGGGATATGAATGTTACCATACAAATGCAGAAGTCACCATTTCAATCCAATTGACATAGTTAAAAATAAATAATACGACGAGATATGGCATATCAAATTTCAATTGATAAACCAACGCATAACATAAGACCAAAGCAAATAAGATGTCTTAATAGAGATCAGGGCTTAACTGCTTAGGCTTAGGCTTTAAATGGCATCAAGAGCCTGCAGAACGTCAGCCTTTAAATCCTCGAAGTCTTCGATTCCAATGCTGAAGCGCACCAAATTGTCCTTTATCCCATATTTAAGCCTCTCTGCCTGATTAAGATCCCTGTTTCATTTCCATCACCATAAATTTAATTACTTCCACCACCCCCCACATAACAAGAATACATCAAAATGTGTCTAAAGTCGGACAAAATTGGGTACTTACCAATATGACATTATTGCCGGCTGGTCTATGATACTCTCGCACCCACCAAATGATGGAGCAATGTATGGAATTTTTAATGAGTCAATGAATTTTGCGGTGATCGTTAAATCGCCATCAACCTGCACCAGAATGAAGAATTTTATCCACTAAACCTAGTGAAGCAAAAGACTATGGAGATAAACACTTCAAATGAAGAGATGGGTAGTTGTTTTTCTAACCTCGAAACTAACTACACCCCCAAAACCAGTCATCTGCCTTTTGGCAAGATTATGTTCAGGATGACTTGGCAACCCAGGGTAGTAAACACATTTGATCTGCAAATAGAAGAGTAATAGTAATTAGCCACGTGTCGCATCTTAGAAGGCAAATGAATTCAAGAGCAGTTGATTATATCTAGGTTAACAAAAAAGTTTTTGGTCTCCTCACTGGTAGATTTCAAAGGAAATAATCTCAGTTTGAATATGTAACATATGGTAATTTCTTAACAGGTTTAGGAGATTATTTTTTTTATATTCGTGAATGTTTGGGCCGCTAACGCGCACTACGACTATTATCACGGGATATATTGCATTACTCTTAAACATTTAGATGTCAAGAAAATTTGTAGAAATTATTTCCTAGATAAGCGTGAATCGAACCCATCACCTCTAGCCGCTTAAGCCTAGGGATTCATAATTACATGTTTTCCATTAGAAGCCTCAAAAGCTTCAATAATTACTTACTTTTGTTCCTCTGCACTGCCTTGGTCAATGATTATGTAGTAAATCAAACGTACAAAACAATATGCAGTTGTGCTTTTCCTTATAATACAAGCACTGCGGCTGGATATTACTTAAATGGCATACCTTGGGATGAGCCTCTAAAAGTGTTGCCATCCTCATAGCTGTGGAATTCTGCTGCTGAACACGAAGATGCAGCGTCTTCATGCCTCTTATAATTAAGTATGCAGCATTCTGTAGAATGTACAAATAGCAATTAATTAGACTACAAGGCTTGGCGCAAAAAAAAAAGACTGAAGTCAGAAAACCAACGGAGAATTCAATCATCAATAAGCATGACACCACAATCAACAACTGAAAAGATGGTAGAACTAAACAGGATAAGAGAATGACTCACAGGATTTAATGCGCCACCTATTACGTGATGAAGATTCCGAATCTCAGAAATCAGTTTCAGAGGACCACTTACACAACCAGCAAGGACCTAAAAGACAATGATGGGTAGATTCCTTTATTTTGAAGGAAATTGCTCAAAAGGCTCTTCATTGAATAACAATTTAAATCCAGATTATTTAAATTAAAAAATATATCACATGTGGGCTTACATCATTGTGACCCCCAATATACTTGGTAGCAGAGTGAAGAACCAAGTCAGCCCCGAGTGAAAGTGCTTTCTGGTTCAATGGTGTTGCAAAGGTACCATCTATGCATACCAATGCTCCATGTCGATGGCACAGCTCTGAAACCAATTTAATGTCAACGCATCTCAGAAATGGATTCGTTGGGGATTCAGTGAAGAAAAGAGAAACCTACAAGAAAGGAAGAGATAGGATAACATCAATTTCCATCCATACCAAACACAACCTTGAAAAAAATTGAAAAGGGTTGGTCGATGGTCACACATTTTTCTCTTTCAGAGCAACTTCAAGGCCGTTCATATCAGCAGGGTCAATGGTTGTAGCCTGCATTTCAAGTTATAGTTACAGTTACCAAGTAAGCACATAAACACAAAATTGAAGTACGCAAATAAACATTTTCTGCAATCTCCTGGTTTTTACAAGGAAAAAATAAGATCTTTTTTCGGTTTTAAATTTAATTTTAGCATTATATTTTATTTATTGACTAGTTGTGACACTTGTACAGGAATCCGAATTAACATAACACGGCATAAAAAGACCTATGGCTCAAAGAATAGAGCTTTCTAACGATCCAGTTCATAAGACGCCAACTTATAAACAAATTAGTCCAATTTTCTTCAGAGATAGGAAATCCCATATAATTAGAAAAGTTGTCAACAATATTTTTATTTTTTTTTAAAGAATCAGACTAATCACAACAAATAAACGAGAGGAAGAATGTTTTTTTAGTACAACAATATTTGAGGGTTGCGAGATTTGAACGTTGGGTTATGCCTTTTGGCCCAGAGGAAGATTGTTAACATTAAACTTTAAGATTCTCATATTTGCATCTCTAACTAACCAATTTTTCTGCTATGTTCTTTTTTACAGTAAAGAAAAGAGCTCAAGCAATAGCATTTTCTCATATAGAGTTCTTCAATAATTCTAATTCCAGTTGAAAAGAAACAAGCCTGCTTAGAAAGAAAAGTAGTAGCCAAAAGTAGGCACAAGACCAGATAGAATCCCCCCAATGAGCTAAAGCTGGAACCCGAATGTAGTATATACACAGACACAATCTCATCAGGGTGAAGCCAAATTACTTTCTTTACAGACAATGTCAACTATTCTCTTTTAAGTCTTCAATACACACACATACACACAATATTTTGGTTTTTTCTTTCCAAGTAGAAAAAAAAAAAGTTCACATATTACTTTGAATGAAAACAAAAATTGTTCTTTCAGCCTCTGCCCAAATTAATGCATGAGAAGACAATATTTCCATACAAGACAGATCAAGTTGGCACCCATCCATTCAAGAAGACAGAAAAATGTTAAAAAAGACTAGCATTAGCATAATAATTAACTAACATACTAAAATAAACAGACCCATGTGAAAGGTACAAGGCAAACAAAAAGCTAGACTAATGAGTAATGACTAAGAGCTCATGTGTTTTTTCTCAAAAAAAAAAAAAGAGCTCATGTGTTTGAATCTCCAACACCAATTGTGCTCCAAAACAAAAACAAAAAAGTGAAAGGTACAATACCTTGATTCCCATTTTGGGAAGAAAGTTCTCAATAAAAATCCTTGTCTTCCTATAGCAATCTGTGGTGGTCACAATATGCCCACCAGCTGGAACCAAGGCCAGCAACATCATGGTGCTAGCACACATCCCTGAGGCCACAATCAGGGTAGATTCAGCCCCTTCTAAAGCACTGATTCAAAACCCAAAAAATTAATTACTTCAACATTCAATCCAAATTCTAACAAACAAGTAATTCAGAAACAAAACCTAATCTTCTCCTCAGCAACAATTGTAGTTGGATTTCCATAGCGCCCATACTCGAAACTAACGGCGCGCTTCTCCTGCCATAGATCCAATATGTACTAAAGAGTGAGAACGAAGATCCGGATGCCTTTTTAGTTCAATTACGAGCAACAAAGCAAATGATATTAAGCGCTATAGATCTGAATCAACATGGAATGCTAATTAAGTACCTTGAAATCAATGAGATCAGCAGTTTTCTTAAAGAAATAAGCGGAAGTATTAACCACCGGCGTAGTAATGGCGTCGTCGGATCTACAACGACCAAATCTCTCGCCTGAAATCCGCACCGAAACATTCAATTATAAGTTGCTAAATATCACAGACATAAACCCTAAACGATTAAAAAATGAAAAAGAAGAAATGGAAAAAGGTTTAAAGAGAATCTCAAAGAATCAAACACATCGATGTCAAAATTCTTACTAAACCCTACCAGCGTGAATAGCAACACTTCCATCGGAATCGAGGACAGAGGTTTTGGAATCACCTAACCTCCCATTCCCATCGCCGCCTTGTAGCGCCGCCGCATCAGATGCGGCAGGCACGGAGGCAGCGGCGGCAGAGGCGTCGACGGCAGTAGCCGGCGCCGCCTCCGCCGAAGAAGGAAGGCAGTTGTTCGACCACGAAGCTGCGACGACCTGCGCAACACCAATATTGCTGCAGTTCCGACGCGCCTTGTTACTGAGTTGCCTGACGAAATTGGGCGGAAACTTTAAAATCCGGGAAGAGGACCAGTCGTGAGAGGCCACCGTCCCCTTCACTGATTTGGCTCCGTGAGCGAATCGGCCATAGCTGTTCGTCGGAGGACGGGCTGCGACGGCGAAATGGGAATCGGAGCGGCACTCAAAGGAGGCCAGTCCGAGGAGTCTGGCGTGAGAAGAGACAGCCATGGTGGAGGAGAAAGAAGAGCAAGGCGACGGCGACGGCGACGGCGGCGGATCGGAGCACTGTGAATTCTCAAGAGGAGGAAGATGCAAATGATTGTGGCTTTACAAATTCAGGGGATTTTAATAGTTAATACGGCGGGTTGCGGTTTGTCGCTTTGTGGGATTATTTTGTTCTTGTTGTGGTTTAATTTTAACCAGGGTCAGGTCAAGCCAGCTAACTATGGTTAGTTTGTTAGGTTGGATTTCTTTATGGCTGTGTTCCAGGCCTAGTTCCACAAGACTCAAGAGCCAGGCCTTTACGCGGCACAGTTCAACCCACGGTGGGGCCCATGAGTATGACGTGGCTTCTTTTTTTATAAAAAAAAAAAAAAATCATTCATTAATAATAATAGTGATGGAAAACCATAGTAACTTACTCGCAAGAGCAAATACAAAATATAAAATAACTCCCAATTAAAAAGAAATTAAAATTCATTCATTCATATTAATAGTGATGGAAAATGATAGTGATTTACTCCCAAGAGGAAATACAAAATATAAAATAACCCAATTAAAAAGATTTGAATCCATGACAAAGATTAACATGAGTAGTGACATTAATGTATATTTAATGATCAAGTGGTTATGGGTTCGAATCCCCATACCTCAATTATAATCTCAAAAAAAAAATCCATCATAAAGATTGATAACTACAAAAAGAATCGAGATTTATAAAAATTTCAAGAGAATTAACATAACCATCAATTTGATCTTATTGAATTTGAGCATAAAATAACTCAATATAAAATATTGACTAAAACATTTCGACACTTTAAAAGTTGAGTTTTGAAGAATTATAGAGACTAAACCAACACAATTACACTACAAACCCTCGATCAATAAATAACTGTTTAATATCTTTAATAGTTGTCGATGACATATTTGGTAAATTGAACATTTATTTTGAATTTAACAATAATTAATTAAGATGGAGATTTAAAAATAAAAATATAATAATAATAATAATAATAATTAAGATGAAGAATTTAAACACTGAAGTAGCCTTTTTAACATGGTAAAATGACTAATTAAAGGAGGGACAAAATGTCATTCCATCGATTTTCACTTTGTGTTTACTATTTTCCACCTTGCACGGATGCCACTCCAATTTTTTTTTGTGCCCCTTGTCAGGGTCCCGCTTGTCCAGGGCATGTTGCCCATGGCCGCGTGCCCGTTCCGAGTCCTTTTACCATGCTTTCATAGGTTAGATTTCCTTTTATTCATAGGTTAGATTTCCTTCCATTCATGTTATTGTTATTTCCATTTCATAGGATAGTATTTGATTGCATGTTGTATTTAATTCCTTTCACCTTTTGGAGCATATGTCTCATCGCCCTTTTGAAATGCAAGCATGTCATATCAAAAAGGCCGAAGTTAGATCGTGACACCCCTCACCAAACCAATGTCTCTCCCCAATTAGTGTTTTTTTTTTATTTATGTTCGTGATTGGTCGGGTCAGTTTGCATGTACAAGCGCGTCTCGACTAATGTCACGGGGTATACCGCCTAACCCTACAACATTTTGATACCGGTATGTATTAATTTTAAATTAATTTATAGGCAGGTGACCACTAGTGTGTTTTAAATATATATAATTTTAATATCAAAGTTTGTGTGTACTATTTTTTTTTGTTTTGTTTGGTACCAACAAAGATCGAACTCGCGACGTGATCGAAGGCTAAGCCTCAACCAAACTGACCCCTTGCCAGCGAACTACTAGTTTGTGTGTAGTGAACTCGTAACTTTTTAGCATTGTATTTCCTCTTTTTTTTAGAATTATAATAACCATAGTTCAATTTTAATTGTGCTATTAATATTGACAAAAAAAAAATGATTGTAAAATTTATATTTAGCCCATACATTTTAAAATCAAATCAAATATATGACATTTCCATAATATTAATTTTAGTTTGCTCGGGTTTCTTTCTTTTTATTTGATTTAAAAAATTAAATTCACAATGAGGCTAAAATCATCATATAGTCATATATTAAAATTTAAATATAGTTACACACATGTGAGACAAATTATTATCACAGATATAATCTCAAATCAAAACATTGCACAATATACAATGAGATTTGGGGACTCAAACGAATATCTCTTAATTTATAAAGCTTTATTTAAGTTCACTAAAATAACTTTTCAAAAAAAAAAAGTTCACTAAAATAAAATAAATTTAAAAGTTAACCAGCAATATGATATTGTGAGGGTGAGAAGCGGCTCTTGGGATTGCAAAGAGACGTAAGAGAACGTGAGAAGTTTGGAATAGGGAATTTGCGCTGTATAGCAATTTTCCTACTCTGCATTAGAATTATAGCAACTTTTTAAAAATATTGTAAATATA
>JBBMEF010000008.1:924049-938095 GCA_037832685.1 Sicyos baderoa
GGAAATTGCAGGAAATGTCTACATTTAAGATACGTAGGAAAAGAAAAAAAAAAAAAAATATATATATATATATATATATATATATTATATATATATATATATTATTTTTCACTTTAAATGGATGTCTAAACCCAAATTTCAAGAGGTAAGAGAAGAAATTTGTTCCCATAGTACCCATATTCTATATTTTTTTTTAAAAAAAAATGCCAATTTTGTTAACGGCCCTAACCCTTGATTCAAGGGTTAACTAACTATTCATATCCCAAAACAAAAATTAAAAATTTGAAAAAGAAAATATATGGGTTGTTTAAACTCTAAATTAAGCCCTCCCAAAATATAGAAACAAATATATATATATATATATATATATTTTAATTTGCAGCCATTTATGTCCCCTACAGGTTTGTTTGTGGTGTAAATTCTTAGCAAAATCGATCACCCACCGCACCATTTCTCCAGGTAAGATTCACGTGCGTGTACTCTAGCTGCATTGCCCCTACTCTAACTTCATCCAAAATTCGCGATTCATGGAAGCTAAAACCACCTTCATTATTGCATTCAACGGGATTTGGGATAGAGGTAATGTATATTCAAATTATAGTACCGCATGTCTTGATATTGGAGATGGATGCACAATAGCCGAACTATTTTCGTCCGTAGCTACACGTCTTGAGTTGAGCGACAGTTCAAAACTTGATACCCTATGTGTTTACAAACGGGGTGCTGACAAACGCAAGCGCCTAGCAATAACGGAAGATAGAGATGTTCATTGGATGATCAATCTGGCCTTTGGCACCTCGATTACATACTTGTTCAGGATTCACTCTTGAATCTCAACTCGATGCTCGACGAACATCGCTCTTCCAGCCTCTCAAAGGCAACAACTTTCTCTACTCCAGGAGCATGCTGTGAAGATACTTCACCTCCATTGGATGACTGGGCGCTTCACCGTCGGTTCAAGTTCCGCTGGGTGACTCTGCGCTGCACTCCTCCTGCAAGGGTGCTAACTGATCTGGCTGAAAACAACTACAACAAACTTGCAAGTGGTCTCTGGTGTCGCTACACCCTTCCAAAAGCTGCTATCTTGGTAGCCATGCTTCAGGTAACTCGCCAAACGGCCTTGGTTCGAATCTATTTCTGAACCTCTCCTGGTTAGCCTTCATCGGACTAACACCACAAGCAAACTCAAAAGGCATGTATATACTAGATGTAAAACAGTATTGTAACTAAACCCTTTAACTTTAAACTTTTGGACGTACCTGATGGCTGTAGCAGTGCTGATGATCATGGGAAAAACGACCTACAACAGTAAGTTAGTCTATAGAATCTATGACTCTACGCTCTGATACCAACTGTAAAGACCCGACCCGAAAGTGGTCCTAAACCTAGGTCTTTAACCAGCATGCATGACTTAAATACTTTAAGAAAATATGCGGAAATCAAATACTCTAAACATTAAAACATTCAGAATCATCAATTATTCATTATTAATAACTTGTCCCTGTTTCCAAGCACCTGTTCTCAAAAGTATTTGAAAACAATCCCTGGCCAGAGAATCTTTATTCAAAACTAAAACAGTATTTCAGAATAACATTAAAATCCAAATCCACATTCAAATAACCTAAGGGCTCCGTGCCCTGTCTACATGTTGAATAAATCCATATAACAAAATAAAGACTCAGAGTTGAACAATAGCGGTTCCCATGATCAACAAGCATCCTCCTCTAGCCATCCAGTCGCTGTCCCAAGTTACCTGGTGGAAAAGACCACAAAAATAAGGGTGAGCAAAACAGGTTTACTCAGTAAGAATCCCCAACCGGGGTACAGTACGATAAAACTGGTCATCTAGCATTCAAGTATACATGCAAACATCTATCAACACAGATCAACTTACTTGCTTTGGGTTGTCAAGACAAATCCTTGATTAGATGCCAACTCGTGGTCTTACCCCATGCCATCTCGTGGTCTTACTCTAAGATGAATCATCGAGAATCTCAAGGTCTCGGCCTATAGCTCAAATATGTTCTTTGGAAGGAATTGGTGTACCGTACTCTAGATCCCGAGGGAGCTCTCCTCTCGGCGCATAATGAGCGTGCGCGCACACCGCATGCTGCTGTAAACCAGGTAAATGCGGGGTCTAGGCAAACTGCCCTGGTCCAGGTACGCATGCCTAACGACTCGGAGCGGTGTCACTGAATCATGATGGTGCGAGACCCTCGGCACCAAACTATGTCAGCCTAAACCACCTAACCCTGAAGCTAAGAACCGCCCTTAGTAGGCTTGTGGGTTCCGCTCTAACAGGGGTAGACTTGGGCCATGCCGGCACGAGTTGCATCATGCCGGCTGCCGGGGACGGGAACAAGTCCTCGTCATCATCTCGACCGATGGGGCAAGTTACTTTATGCCACTCTCACCACAAGTGCTGCGGACTAAGCTCGCCGTCATGGTTAGCTAAACCATCCGGCTCCGGGGACAGGATACAAGTCCTCGCATCTCTCGGCATGTGGGGAAAAGTACGTTATGCCACTCTCGCCTCTAGATGATGACTCCTAATAAGTTCTAATTCTAAGATTGACGTCCTGGCTATCAAACGGGCAAAACATACATACAGAGGAACAAGCCCTAACATGATACTATGAGTAGAACAGAATAATGGAAACATGCCAGAAATGAACAACCTAGCATGGTACTAACATGTTCAAGCAGATACGAATCATACATGTCAGCCAGAGAATTCACAAAGAGGTTCCTATCCACTAACATGTTCATAAACACAAACAAGTAAACAAGCATGCAATTATAGAATTTATCGCAGGGCCCACACAACCCCGGTAAGAAATCCTTACCTGGAATTGGCGGACAAATAAACAAACAAGACGGATGCTCCTAGAGCTGCAGATCACCAACAAGTAACATACCCTAGCAAGAATTTTAAATAAATAATTAATAATTATAAAAGAAATAACTTATCTCGGACAGCCCCTAAATAATTAACGTGAACGGCAGAATAAACGTTACCCAAATCTTGAGACGAATGGCAGCCCGGCAAGGCAAGGGAGGGGCTGCTCGGCTGCAAGGGTGACAACGAGGCTGCTGCGGCTCAACAAGGGACGCGCGCTCAGGTGGAGCTGCTGGCCGAGAGCGTGCGGGGCTGTGGCGCTGAAGCAGGTTTGGGCGGACGTGATGCTGCTGGGTGGAAATCGGGTGCAGGGGCACTGGTGTGCGTTGCGGGCGTGCGTGCGGACGAGAGCTGTTGTGCGCCGCGGTCTGCTGGTGCGGTTGCGCTGGCGAACGGGAGCGGCAGCAAGGACTGTTGCGAAGTGAATGGGTAGCAAGGGGGTCGCTTTTAATGCAACAAGAATAAAATACCATCGATTAATCAACCTGGAATTCCAACAAACGAAAAAGAAGAGGAACGGAGAACAACACTTACCTCAGAACCTTGGGATTGGCGATGGAGAAGTTTGAGAGCGTTGGAAAACCCAAAGACGGCCAAGACACGCTGGAATGAAAGAGTGAAGCAAACCCCTAAGTCCAAAAACCCTTAATTCATTTTAATTTAATCAAAACACATTTAATCCCATAAATCTCCCCTTCGAGTCCTACCTTTGACACTTCATTTTCTTTTATTTTTCCACAACTCAAACGTGGCTTCGAGTTCCAACGAGGACGCTATTCTAACTCTAATTTCCAACAAATAAACAACCAAGCATCAAATCCCACCAAGGCCACAAATTAAATCCTTTTTAACTTCTAATTTACAAAACCGGTCTCCACAACCCCAACAACATCCGAGACGATTCTTGCCACGAACAATACACAAATAATTAATTCCTAATTAACCCGGACTCAAACCGAAGAAAATCTAAAAGATTAAAGACATTCTATAAATATAATTTTAAAATTTAGACATTTTGCTAGATCTCCCTTCCTAAAATGTGTTCCATCTTTCCTACCATTTATCCATAAAGTATACGAATGCTAACCAACTTTCAAAATAAAAAACAAGCTTTTGGAAGCTACTTTTTTTTTCTTTCTAAATTTTGGTTTAATTTTTTTAAATATAGGTGATATGTAGATATCAAAGTAAGAAAAAGTATATAGTAAGATAGTTATTGTAGTCTTAAATTTCAAAAACAAAAAATAAAAAATATCAAACTGGTCCTTAACTTTTCTACTCAAAATTAAAAAATATGGGCACATTTACTCTTTTTTGTACTAATATTATTGAGCCTATTCTTTGAGGTAAAAAAAATTATTGTCAATTTTAACTATAAATAATATCATGTTTATCCTAGAGATCAATTTACAATTTTTTTATTAAAAAAAATGTATTAGATATCTTGTCCAACTTTGTGTCATACATTCACCCTAAATATTAATTTTTCGGTACATCACATGTTATACTTCAAACTCCAAATATTGACTTCTAATACACCTCCAACTATACCAACTTAGATTTATCTGGGAAATCTTTACCATCAGCCAAATGCCCATTAAAGCACGCCAAACACATTAGTTATAAATATATCTAATGCAAACTAATAATACCAACAAAATATATGAAAAAATGATGAAAGTTATCCTTGTATGAGTTACAAATATCATGTTAACAAAAAGTTAACCAAACCAAACAAATCTAAGATACACAAGGATCATGTAAAAATATTAACAGATCCCCAAAGCAACAGCCAATTAGCCAAATTAAGGAACCCCCTCCTAAACTCTTTCTTCTTTTACTTTTTTTTTTTTTCGAACTCTATTTCACAGCAAGACACCAAAGAAACCACTCCAATCAGCAAAAGCAAAAACAGTAAAGCAAAGTTAACAAGAATCACATATCAACAAGTTGCTTTCCATCCTTCAACGGTTAGATTAGATCAGACATCCTTCTCCGATGTCGAGAAAGTGTAACTCTCATGTTCGCATCCGATGAAGTTACCAATTTGCTTTGTGGCAGTTGTAATGGAAATGGATCGTTTTTCGGTTCTGAGCCATTGACTTGAGGAGTTTCTGTTGAGAGGATGTTCGGTTCTACATACCGTGATTTCTTATTCAATATTTGTAAGCTCGCTCTAATACGAAAATCTGAGTAACTGATGGATTGGGAACTTGAGAATTGGACAGAGCTTCTTGTTCCAAATCTTAAGCTTTTCGCTTTGTCCATCACCACTGTGTTTTCTGCAGCACTTTTCCTTTGGCGACTCGCCATTGTTGAAGTCATGAAACGAGGCAAAGAATTCGAAACAATACGTTTACTTGGAACTTTGGACTTCCTTGGAGTGACAGTGACTTCCTTTTGATCTTCCCTAGGCACTTCATTGTTCATCACCGGAGCCTCGCCGCATGGATAGTGATCAGTAGAAAAAAGTTTCTTGTTTTCACTTAATAGAAACTCGGCTTTATGTATTTGGTTCTTCACTTTCTGGCACTCCTCTTGAGCTTCCTTCATGTTTTTATCAAGCTCTGCAATTCTTTTCTCTCTTTGCTTCTTCAAGTCCTACATTGAAAAGGTGAAAGTACTCACTTTTTAGTTTGCAATAACATCAAGCAAATCACACTTCAAATATTAAGGCCCCATTTCATAACGATATGGTTTTTTGTTTATATTTTGTAAAATTAAACTTGCTTCCACCCAATTTCTATGCGATGGCTTTCATCTTCTCTTAAGAAAGCACTTTTATCTATCTCCTCTATTCTCTTCTTACAATTTCTCCTCCCTCCTTGCTTTTTCTTTCTTTTTTTTTATTTTTATTTATTTTTATATCCGTGATTGTCCGGACTAGTTTGCGAGCACCTCGACTAATGTCACTGGATATACCGCCTAATCCTACAAAATTTGGATGTCGAGAAAATCCGTAGGAAATTAATCTGATTCCTCCTTACTAATTGAAGTGCTCTTTTTTAATCTCCTCTCATTGGAGACTGCCCTTCTTTTATAATTTTATATATAAAATAATAAGAATGAAATTGTTTCTTATAAAAAACAAAAAGCCAAATTCCAAAAGTTTAAAAAAAAACTTAGACCTCTATTTTTGAAACCTACGTAAAAAGTAAATCAAACCAATGGAAACCATATAGGTTTGAGTAGTAATTATAGGTTTAATTTTTCAAAACCAAAAATCAAATGGTTATCAAATGGGGTATAAGAAATTTGTATACCTCTTGTAAATCTCGACTTGTTTCGATTGCTCGTGCTCTCTTTGCAAAACTCAACGAGCATATCGTCTCAGCCACATCTTCTTCGCATGGACTCAAATGCACAAGCATCAAAACCTTTGAACCGTCACCTAAAAAGTCCGTTCAAAGTCACTCCAAAGCATATATTTAAAAACAGGAAAAACCATATGAAAAGGCATAGATTCATAACTAAGTCACAAAAGTTACAGTAATGATTTCATTCATGCAAATGGCAAGGATAATTTATGTAGTGTAAGAATATAAGTTCTTCAGATACAAGTAAAGTTAGCTTTTGTTTTCCTTCATTCCTTTCAACATTTTCACAAACTGAAGTAATCTGTAAGCAACAATGTCATAAAGAAGATACCTAGGGAATCTTTGAGTATTTGAGTTAGCTTGCTATTTCTGCAACCAAGAAAACAAAGACAGAACTCAGAAGAAAAGCTAGTTGCATCGATCGGAGGGAATCGAAGTTTGTGGAAAAAAATACAATAAACTGACATCTAATGGTATACTTGCCTGTAAGGTACATGCCCCCTCTTCCTCCTTAGAGCTGCAATAACATCACCTAGCGCTGAAAGAGAAAGATTTATCGCTCTTCCCTCGTCGAGAGTTAGACCGCACGCCCCAGTTTTCAACAATCTCTCACTTCCTCCAAGATCCACCATCCATAGTTTGCTTACTTCAGTTTTAGCTTTTGAAGCATCCGCGCAGCGATAAATGGTGACCTTTGTTAAGCTAGATATATGAAGCTAAGAAGATAATGTACCTATCAAGCCAAAATAATCCGGAATACAAGTTAAGGAGTACTGACAAGATGAGAAACGCACCAGTGCGATCGGCTAGATGTTTCATTCACATTAGTCCAGGAAGTAGACCGAACTCGCCTTCCTTTATTGTACCACCATCTGGCTTTTTCGAAGTCGGGAATCGGCACTTCTGTTAGGCCCTCTATCTCAACGCATCCCTTTTGATCTGTTTGAATGTTGAGATTGCTGTAGTAGAGTTAGCCAATCACAGTAAGTAAATGAATAATTTGGTTCATCACTTGAATGCATTATGGATCAATTTTGGCATTTACCATCTTTCATACATTCTTGAGGCTGCTTTTGGAGCCAACAGGTCTCTGAGACTACCCATGTACACCTCCAACATACTTATGGAAAATGTTACGGTAGATGAAGGGCCAATAGAGGTTTGACGAAAGAGCATCTCGAGAGCACGGGGGACGATTCCCGGCTGCTCCATTTTTCCATCCTGTTTGATTTTCATGGTTCATCAGTTACAACAACATAAGAAACTACAAAAAGGGGGGAAAGAGAGCCCCGAATGAAAGGAGTATGTTTCATCAGTTACAACAACTTTTCATAACTGACCATGGTATATGTCTTGCCAGTGCTCGTTTGACCATAAGCTATTACAGATACGTTTCGACCATCAAGAGCGGATTGGATTATTGGTTCCACTTCTGAATAGATTTCCTCTGCTCAATTTTACAAGAATGAAGATCTAACTTAACAACAATCCAAACTCATTTAAAACACATATCAATGTTTGATTAGAGCAAACCTTGGGATGCTTCTTTGGAGAAAATCTTATCAAATTCAAATTCCTTTCTGGTTCCCGACGACCGAACCTTGACCTTATCTTGTTCCAACAAAATGGGCTCGCAAATTTTTCTCCGATCTGTCAGTAGGAACGGGCGAACTCGACAAAATACACGAATGCTGCCTGAAATAGAGTTGAAATATTAAGTTCATGAATTAACAAGTAACTGCATTCTAAATTTCACACTCATTTCTTCACTACCTTTAATGTCTAAAATCTTATTCAAAGCTTCTCTCCGCTTTTCGTCTGACACCCTCAGCTTCAATCTCAATTGTTCAATTTCACCTAGGGAATCAAATCAATCCAGCCATTTACACAATAATTCACAAACAGTAATTGAAACAACTCTGTTACAAACAAAACAAAAAAAAAAATCACCTTCTAGATTCATTATTGATTGATGGAGCTCACTCTTTTCATGCTCAGGTACAACATTCACATCTGTATAAACAGCTCGAAGCGGGGGCGAATCCGACGATAAAGAAGGCAGAGGGATTCCATTGGTGGAATCTGAGTTTGATCCCACAGGGGATAATGATTTCATTGACTCCATAACAGTTGCAGAACACAATAAGGTCTGTTCTTTCTCTTCACAAATGAACATTCCTCTACTAAACAAACTGGGAGGCAAAAAAAGAAAAGAAGGAACAAGAAAAATAGAGGAAAACAATTTACCCTAATGAGGAGAAATGCAGTATTCAAGAAACAAAGAGTAAACCAACTTTCCTTCCAAACAGAACAGATAAATGAGAGAATCAACAAAAAATTACTCTTACAGCACAAAAATCCCCAAAAGCAAGAGGGGATCTTCAAACAACAAAGAAGGTGACAATGAAATTAGTTCATTCCCCTAAACATTAACCATAAAATCTCAAAATACCAGATTCAAATGAACATAGAACAGAAGAGAGAAGGCAAAAGAAGTCAAAATGGGGAAAAACAGATTCAAATGAAAGGAAATGGAGTATTTATTCACAAAACCCAAGATCAAAAAAAGGTTGAAGATTGAAGTTCAAACGTAGATAAGGGTTTGGGACAAATCACTTGGAAGTACAGATAGCAAGAGAAAAGGGAAGAAAAAGGAGAACAAGCCCTAGAATATATGCATCAGAGAGAAGATGAAGATTGAAAAAACATAATAAATAATAAGAATAGGGATTCCAAAATAACAAAAATAAAACAAAATTAACCTAAGAAACCTAGAAGAACAGGTGGGTGTGGGAAAAAAAGGGGGAAAAAGAGGTGGGTGGTGTGAGAAACTTTCAAAAGTTTCAATAATTGAACACTCCACAAGGACACTGATTTATTTTTATTTTTTTTTTAGAAACACAAGGACCCCTGATTGAGAGGCTGTGTGAAACTTCTCCCAACAGTTGAGGGGGACAAGAATGAATGACACCAACAAAATGTTTTTTTTTTTTTATCTAAAAAAATGTTTTTTTTTCCTTTTTTAAATTTCCCCCAAAAAAATATATTATTTTGTTGGAATCTTTTTTAGTTGGTCAAGATCTATCCATTCAAGGACTGAACTGTAAAGACAGAAATTTTTATTTTTGGGTGTTTCAGAGAGGAGCGGGGGGCTGGGCTGTGGATGGGGAAAAAGTGAAAATAAAGAGAAATGATGTCCTTTTCGGTTATAATGCTTTTTTGTTCCTTCTTCTTCAAGAGGGGTTTTACTTAATCTTTCATTAAAATGTAACTGATATTTGGTGAAATGCCCTTCTTTAATTCAACAATATTAGGTGTAATACCTAAACCCTATTTTTAAAAAATGGTAAATGTTACAAAAACTTAATTGGAAAGAGGATTTTAAGACCCTTTTTTTACTTTCTGTTTTCTAAATTAGGTTTATTTTTTAAAAATGTATTTTTCACCTTTTAAAGGTGGTTTGAAATTTTGTACAAATTTTATTTTATTTTATTAGAAAAAACACTTTTGAGATTTTAGATACATGGAGATTTTTTAACTGGTTTTTAAAATTTTAACAGCTTGTCAGAAATATTAATATATATATATATATATTTTTTGATGCAGAACTAAGAAAAAGTAGTAGCAAATTATAATTTTTAAAATGAAAAATAAAAAATAAATGTTTTGACAGAGTTATAATAAGAACTCGATTGGATGTGTTTGTTTTTCGATGGATTAAAATAAGAACTCGTTTGAATGTTTATAACAGAGTTGTAAAAAAGTTTTGTATTTATAACTGATTTGACATTTATGAGTTTTTTAATAAAAATAATATATTATTTCAAATCTCAAATATTATATTTATATTTATAACTTTTTAGGTTAATATTACTTCACTATTTTTTTATTTACTTTTTTAATTTCATTATTTTTATTTTTATCATAATATATTTTTATAGTATAAATTTTATTTTATATTGTAAATAATCACAGAAAACTTTACAAGTTAGTTAATTTGATGATAATTATTCAATTAATGATATTATGTTAAATGAATACGAATAAATATAATTTTAAAATATAAAATTGATTATAAAATTATCGTTGATTTTAAATTCAAAAAATATGTTTTAAAAATACTTTATTATGTAAACGAAAGCAACTTTTAATTATTTAGTTGAAAAAAATATTAGGTAGATAAAAAATATAAATAAAATGATAAACATGAAATAAATTAATTATAAAAATACTATTACTTTAAAACTACAAAAACATATTTAAAAATAAATGTGTTGAAATAAAAAAGAAAACAAAAAACAAAAAAACATATATATATATATATATTATAATACTTAATTTATGTTATGAATTTTAATTTATATTGTAAATAATTTCATAAAATAAATTTATAAATTAATTTATTTGATGTTAATTAATGAAATAATGATAAATCATTGATATTATTTAGATGAATACAAATAAATAAAAGTTTAAAATAAAAAAAGAACAATAAAATTACCGTTAGTTTCAAATTATAAAATATTTGAAAATATAATATTCAGTAAATAAGGGTAAATTCTAAATAATTATTTTAAATTTAATGATAGTAAGCAATTGAAAAAACATTAATAAAAAATTTTAAACAAAAAATAAAATTGATTATGAAATTACAATTAATTTTAAATAATGAGATATAATTTTAAAATACGGAATTAATTATACAATTATTGTTAATTTTAAATCCCAAAAAATATATTTTTACAATACTTTATCACAAACAAAAACAATTTTCAATTAATTAATTGAAACATAATATTAAATAGATAAAATAATAATAATAAATAAATAATAAAATTAATTATAAAAATATTAATAATTTACAAAAACATATTTAATTATGAAAATTTTGAAAAAATAAAATAAAAAAGAAGAAAAAAAAGGGGTTATTTTAAACCCTGCAAACAAACACCTTTTTAAAGAAAATAGGTATAAAAAATAAAGCCATTACCATATATTAGTTTTTTTTTTTTTTTTTTTTTTTTTTTTTTGTGTATTGGGGGAATGGGGCAAATACCTATTCTCAAGATCGAGTAATATTGGTATTGAATTGGTTTACAACCAAATAATAAAACTATTATATCATTCACCCCTTTGGTATTATCTTATATGAGTTGACAAAAGACAAATATGGTTTTGAAAAATATACACCATAAATTGATGTTTTTAAAAACCACGAGTTAGATTTTTTTTTTCAAATATTAATAGTCGTTTTTTTATTTTGAGGATAAATATTAATAGTCGTTAATATATAGTGTCACTCTCATAATATTAAATATATAACTAAAAAAGTTGATTTCTCTCAAATGTATCAATTATATCAGCATTGTACGAGCCATATTTAATAACAACCCCTAGAAAATGACATTTGATTGAATATTTGTGGTATTTTAATTGACACTTCAATAGATACATTTCAACAAATAAACTTGAAATTTTCACAAAAAAAAAAAAAAAAACTTGAAATAAATAAATATAATTTGAAAAAACACAAAATAATCGGAAAAGTTGTGTATTAATTAGGAAACATCAATTATTATTAAGAGTCGTACTAAAAAAAAATTATTATTACAAGTCATATCATGACAAAAGTTTTTCATGTAAATCAGTGCATAAAAGTGAAATAATGATATATATATATATATATATATATATATATATATTTTTTTTTTTTTTTTTTTTTTTGATATCTATAATTAATATTTTATTGCTAGAAGCAAACTTCAGGAATATAGGTTAATAATATAAGGTCAAATACTTAATGTTAGTTCAATGTACAATTTATTCTTATGTAGGTGTTTTATTGTTTTTCTTATATAATTATTTTATGAAAAATTACATTTTTTGTTAATCTAGTTTCAATTTAGTTTTTATAATTTAAAATTGAATATTTTTTCTATGACATTTCAATAATACTTATTTGTTGTTCTTCTATTTTATTTATTTATTTTAATTTTATATTTATTTATTTTTTTAATTAAATTTATCTAAAAATTAAAATAATTACTTTAATTAGTTTAATTATCATTTAAGTCAAAATTATATAATGTAACTAACAATTTTGTTATCTTATATAATAACTAAAGTAAACATTATTGAAATGGATGTTCAATTTTGAAATCTAAAAATCAAATTAGAATTAAACTTCAAAATTATTGACTAAAATGATATTCTCCTCATTATTTTATGTTGACTTTCACTATATATTCTTATGTACATTGATATTTTGCGCCAACAAAAGTAATAGTACAATTACATTAATATAAACCTATGAATCTAGATTTAGGACAAGGTTTGATCCCCAACTATTTTTGAACAAAAATAAATAGCTAGCCTTGCTAATCTTATATAATTATTTTATGTTGAGTTCCCTCCATAAATTTAAGAAATATATTCACATTTTTCCCAATTCTTTTTATGATAAAATTATTATTATTATTATTATTACCATGATTATTTTGGTTATTTTATTTTTTATTTTTTTACAATAATCTCAAATCAAATCAATTTCAAAAGATAAATTTCAAAAGATAAATATCAAATTATTAATAATTAGTTATTAGGTTGTAATGTTTTATCAGTGTGCAAACCATCTATAATTAACATTAAGATAAATATTGGCTCTCATTTCTCACATATTACAAAAACATTAGTTTATTTATCATCCTTTACAAAGCAATGGATCATTTAGATATTTAAACATATAATTTTACGCCCTTAATTATATTTCATTCCAATATTTTTTGCCTTGTATGTAAATTTATAAATATTTCCATTGAACTTCTTAAAATTATCATAAGTTACTTAATTTAGACCACACATTTAAAATAATGGACGCTTTTATTAATATTGAGAATCTAAAATTTTAAAAAGTCTACCGACGAATTGATGTATAAGCAAGAGTCATTCAAAAATTGGATTGATATAATTATAAATTTACATCACGTAAGCTTATATTTTACGAACATATTTCCTCGCTTTGAAAATTTAGAGTTCCGATATGATAGTTTATAGAAGAGAATTTATATTGTATACCAACTTTAGAACTCCTATTAGAATTATAGCAGAAGAGAATTTGTATTGTATACCAACTTTAGGATCCCTATTAGAATTATAGCACATTTTTATAAAAAATTAGCTTATACTAATTTCTCCTTAATTTTTTTTAAAATTTTGAGTGATTGAACTCAATCAGCAATATTTGATTGTATTCAATTAGTTGTTAAGTGATTGAGCTCCATCACCTTTATTCGATTGAATCAATCAATTAACAGTGATTGAACTCAATCACTTGATTACTTTCAAGCAGTTACCAGTAATTGAAATAAAATAAGAAGTTATTGAATTAAAATTGGGCTTTTTGGTCTTTTCAAATGACCCATTTTCCATTTTTGGTATATGTGCAATTATTTTCAATTTTGTGCTATAGATGCAATTTTTTAACCCATTTTTATTATACATGAAAACCCCTAGTTTTATTTATTTATTTATTTATTTATATATATATAAACCAAAAATGTGTGGAGCATGAGCATTTTTTTTTTCCTTTTATTTTTTTAAAAGTTTACTAATTAGTTTCCTACAAAAACAAAAACTTCATTGAAATCAGGAATCACTTTTCAAATAATGAAATCCAATAAATAAATGAAATTAAAACGAGTTCATTCAGGATCAAATGGGGAATATGAGGATTACTGAAGAAGAAAAAAGTTGTCGTTTGGAATTTGGAGACAATGAGATTGATTCAGCCAATAGAGGGCTAAAAAATTCTGTATATTGTAAGCTAATGGT
>JBBMEF010000008.1:938195-951696 GCA_037832685.1 Sicyos baderoa
TAAAACGTACCTTAGTACGAGAGTACAAAATTTATGTCACATTTTTATAATAAATAAAACAAGTTGTATATTTTAAAATTTATTGAAATAAGTTCATATTTTTAAATTTATTGCAAACTATGAATAAAAATTTAATGGATATAAATCATTTAAATTTAATTATTGTTTTAATAATAAATTGATATACATATTGTTAATATTAAAAAAATACATTATTTTTATAATGATATTTTAAAATAATAAATTTGTAAATACTATATTTTTATGACGATATTTTTTATAATTTTTTTTTGTTATTAAGAACGATTAAACAAAAGAATAAAAAATATTTATTTCTTTTATAAATAAAAATATTAAAATTTATTTAAATTATATACCCATATATAATATGTATCTATTTATTTAAATTTTCA
Source organism: Sicyos baderoa (assembly GCA_037832685.1). NCBI lineage: Eukaryota > Viridiplantae > Streptophyta > Magnoliopsida > Cucurbitales > Cucurbitaceae > Sicyos > Sicyos baderoa. Next base: position 938,609 of record JBBMEF010000008.1, read on the forward strand.
AAATTCAAATTTATTTAAATACAAATTTGATATAATTATAGTATAATTATTATAATTATATACCGGTATATAATATATTTAAATAATAATATTATGATAGCTACAACTATTTTAATAAAAAAAAATGATAAGAAAATATGTAAAAAAATATATAAAATTAAAATAAAGAAAATTAAAAAAAAAAAAAAAAAAAGAAGACGAGATGAGATGATGAGGAACACCTTGGGCCAAACAAGATGTTGGGCCCAACACCTTCATTTCATCTCATCTCATCTTAAACAAACACACCCTTAGATTTTAAAACTGATTTTTAAGTTTAAGAAAATATTTGAATTTTTTGTCATTAAAAAAAACAAAAGAACAGCTTTAGTTTACAAAATTATGCTTGATTTTAAAAAAAATATATGTAATATATATATATATATATTGAAAAGATATTGCGATATATATTTTAATTTTAATTTATAACATGAAATATATATATATTTTTTAGAACCATGAAATAATATATTTATTACAATTGTGCTAAATTTAAAAATGAACATAAAAATAATTATTTTGAGAATTTGCCAACAGATGTAACCCATTGTACATGTAATATAACAATGAAGAGAAAATCTTAAAATCTTAATCTTATCTTTATCTTAATTTTAATCTTAATTTTAATCTTAATCTTAATCTTAATCTTAATCTTAATCTTAAAATCTTAAAATCTTAAAATGTGGCTTGGAATAAAGAATCATTTTTGAATTATTTTGTCCAAGTGATTCTTCACAATTTCAAACATGCCATTCTATATTATTAATATATAAAAATAATTTTTTTTTAAAAGTGAAAACCGGTAAGTTTCATCTTGTGTAACATCCACTCTATATTAATATATAAAAATCGTAATTAATTCTAACATATTAACTTTTACCATTAATTTTTATAATTAATCATAATTCATAATAACATATTAGATTTTATAAGTTATGAAATTCACACAATTTTGTAACATTCAACTTCTTTTACCTATAAAAATGCATTAATTTCACCATTTTTTCACAACTCTAAAATCTAAATCTTTTTTTTAGTTTGTTTCATTCAATTATTCAATTGTTTTTAAAAAAAATTCAAATTTTTAATTATCTTAAGATTTTGGTGTTACATTCATATGATGCAATGTCATAAAATCAATATGTTGAATCCACCTTTGTAACCTTACAACTTTATTTCGATGAAGTTGGATAATATGTTTGATTGAAAAATTATCAATCAAATCAACAAATATCTTTTAAGAAAATTATTGTATAATTATAAATTTATATTCTTTTGTTACTATTTATTTCTTTTATTGTTATTTTATTTACAATATTTGTTAGAATGCATATGAAAACAAATGTTAATAGAATTTTTTTTTTTCATAAATTATGTTCATTTTGTTGAATAAAGTATGAATCACCTTCTCCATTTCTTAGGATTTAATTACTATCATAATTGCTTCTTATTCAATTACTTCTTTTTTTTTTTTTGTAGTAATGAAAGATTTTACTTTCATTTTTCGTATTTTTCATTTATTACTTCACATTATAAAATAATATTAAATAAATTGCACCAATAAAAATGGAATATAAACTTCAATAAAAAGTGGGAAAAATTCAAAATACAAAGAGATACATACACATAATTTGCAATGTTTTGGTAAACTTTGTTTGCAAGGTCTAATTTGGTTTATTTAAAAGTTGAAATTATTATTACAAAACGTTTTTAAATTTAGACTACAATTTTAAATTTTTTATAAATTATTTGAATCTATTTTTTTATTCCAATAATAATCGGATACACATGAATAATGATATAGCGAATAAAAAAAATATATAACATTATTAAAAATTTGATCGGGAAGAATATTAAAATTATAATTTATTTGGATGTAAAATTTATTATATATCTTTTAAGTGGAAAAGTAGGGGTGAGTGAGCTTCAATCATTTTTTTTCAAAAAATAAAAATTAAAGTATATTTCTTTTTTTGACATAAATTGAGATGATAAAGATTTTTAAGGAGAGTTAGTAATATGCATTTAAAGTGATTTAATTTTAATGAGTGGGGTGTGTGTTTTAATAACAAGAATTACAAAGTGAAATTTTTTATAAATTATTTGAATATATTTAGACTACAATTTTAAAAAAGAAAAAAAAAAGTCAAATATCCAAAAATATTTAGAATACCATTTTAAATTTTTTATAAATTGTTTGAATATATATTTTTTGTTCCAATAATAATTGGATACACATAGATAATGATATAGCAAATAAATAAAAAAAAATATATATATTTTTATTAGGAAGAACATTAAAATTATAATTTATTTGGATGTAAGATTTATTATATATAAGTGGAGAAGTAGGGGTGAGTAAGCTTCAATCATTTTTTTTCAAAAAATGAAAATTAAAGTATATTTCTTTTTTTTTGACAAAAATTGAGATGATAAAGATTTTTAGGTAGAGTTAATAATATACATTTAAAGTGATTTAATTTTAATGAGTGGGGTGTGTGTTTTAATAACAAGAGTTACAAAGTGAAATTTCTTGGAATTTCGGTAGGTGTGAGAAAGAGAAAGAAACTGAAGTAAAGGAAAGAAGAATTTGATTGTTAAAAATAATTATAATAAAAAAGACGAATGATAAAATCAAATTCTCTATACTAAGGAAATCAAAATGTTTTGCATATATAACAATTATAAACATATATATGGCAATGTTGTTTTTTTTTGTGTGAAGACTATAGTATATAAATGTATTATGATGTCACTACTTTGCTTTTTTTTCTTAGTCATTTTTTTAATTTATGGGATTTTTTTTTAGTACAAGTTGGGGAGGAGATTACAAATACCAATTTCAAGAATCTTATCCATGAAGCTGGTGTTGAACTGGTTTACAACCAAACAATGAATCATTGTGCCATTGACCCATTCGGGTTTTAATGGACTGTATACTATAATTTAAACTTTTAATAGTTTGCTCATTTTGTTTTAATTTTTAATCATAGATATATTTAACATAATTGTATTTTTCATTTTAAAATTACACGTAAATGACGTATATGTTAAATAAAATTTCAAAATTATTAGAATTTCAAATGAAATGGTATTGATAAGGAGTTTTCGTTAGAAAAATCAAATTAAAAATACAATGTTATAGTGGAATGAATTTTTATTTATCATACTTATATTATATTTAACCATTCAATTCTTAAATTTTAGTATAATTGTTTATTGATTAAAGATTATTATTAATTCTGACAAATAATAATTAAATTGAGTTATCATTTTTACGCGTGCAAGACACGCTCCAAAATTCTAGCGAGTATAAATGTCTGCGGTCAATAGTTGTAGAGTTCAAAAAAGAAAATATTTTAAATTATTTTTAGAAAATGAATTAAAAAAAAAAAAAAAGTCCTCCTGCTCTGTCTAAAATTTGAACCCAAGCATTAATTTATGCTTCTCTTTCCTCCTATAAATATTTGGGTAGATGAATGAGAAAAAAAGAAAACAAAAAAACAAAAATCAAAATTTGAAATGAGAGTTTTGACCCATAATGTTTAGATATTAAGTTATACATTTATTTATAAAAAAGCTATATATATATATATATATTATTTTTTGGACTCTCTTACCTTTCATTTTTATTTTCATTCTTAGATAACACTTATATTTCCTTTCATTAAAAATACTTATATTTCCTTCTATTAAGCTATGTTAAAATGTATTTGATTGAGTACTCGGACGAATAAATTATGTATAAATTATACTTTTGGAGGTAGCAAGGAGAACAAAAAAATGTCAATTTGAAGCAAGTTTAGAATAAAGAAAGCAGAAAAAGAAGAGAAACGCCGAAAAATAGGCTCCCCGACACCAAGGAGAGCACTGGCCCAATAGTTGCGGAGAAAAACTTTCGCAAAGGGACACTGCGACATTGCCCCAAACATATAAACTAGAATTTTAATACGTGCATTGTACGTAATAATTTTCTAAATAATAAATTATATATTAATGTTTAATAAAATATATCAAGTGCAATAAATATTAAATATATTTTTTATAATTATAAATAATTAATTTCCTACAATTTTTGCACTAAAATTTAAATTGTTTAATAATAATTTTAATATATAATTGAATTTTATAACCGTTCTCATGTTATTTAAATTTATGAAAATTTACATTTATGTTAAAAAAAATAGTTAATATTTTATTTAGAGCTTAATAAAATAATGTGTCATTATTTAAAAAATAACTTCATATAATTTTAAAATTTAAATTTATAATTGTTTTATTAAAAATTTATACTAATACCCTTGAATTATAAAGTTTGTAGTAGTTATATTTTAATAACTTCATTGTCTTGTTAAGTACAATCAATTATTTTGATAAATTTGAGTAATACATGAAAATAAAAAATTAAATAATAATTTTTTTTTAATTCCATCTTTCTCTCTCTCTCTCTCTTTTTTGTACCAACTTCCATTTCTCGAAAAGGTGTGAGTATATAGGATATAAATAATATATGAATTAATTTTTTGTAAAGATATTCTAAGAAAATAATAATAAAAGAAAAATATTAATCGAACCATTACTATATTTTGTGATGCTTCAAACTGGATTCAATACCTACAAATTTGATATATATATATATATATATATATATGTCTTGAAAATTCAATAAAAACTTCAATATCTCATGATAGAATTGAATGTTATAACTATTTTCTTTTCAAATTCATGCTTTTGATTTTTTTTTTTTTTAATTTATCTATTTATGGACAAATTCGTTCTTAAATTTTAAAGTTGGTAGCAATTATATTTTAAGAACTTTATTTTTATCGATTGTTACCTTAAAATTTGATAAGCACAATAAAAGTTTGAGTTAAATTTAAATAATGCATTAGAAAGTATAAAATTATCATATAAATAATAAAAAATAATAATTTGTCACTTTTTCTCCTTTTTTCTCGTCTCAACCTCCTTTTTTCAAAATTTTTGCAGATAGAAATGACATAAATGATATATGAATTAGTTTTTGTAAAGTATAACGAACATGTAAAATAATCGAATGGGTGGGTGGCGTAGTTAGTTATCTTGATTAATGGTGGTTGATCCATTTCAACTCTACAATTACAAGTTTGAACTAAAAAATCGATATTTAATTCTCATATACAATATTTTGAGAAGTTTAATAAAACATAACATCTTGAGATGTTTTGAAGATTGGAAAGAACCTTTGATTAAAAATGAATTGAATGGAGAAAAATAAACAAAAGGTGTAGAATATTGGAGAAAAAAGGATGAAAATACTTCTTTTATAATAGTAAAATGAAAGATACAAAACCTTTTGAATTCTAAACTCATAAAATTCAATTAATCCATCATTAATTAAAATTACCTTTCATTTATCAAATATTTTAATGTGGAAATATGAAAGAGGTAAAATAATTAAATGTTATTTTAACTTTATAATAATGTTATTTTAAAATCATTAAAACCCTTACCATTTCTCAAGTTTTAAGTTTGTAATTAAATTAGACGGAGAAGTTTATATAATAAATTCAATTTAAAGACTATTAAAGCCTTAAACATAACCATAATGTGATTTCGTGGGATGTGTGTAATGGTTTTTTTTTTTTTTTTAAGTTTAATTTAAATAGTATAATTCAAATTAAACCTCAAGATGATTATGTTTGTAGTTTAAAATGTAGTTTGAGGGTAAAATTGTCCAAGTCTAAAGCAAGATAAAGATCATGAAATATACTTGTGTTTCATTGTTGCATATCTTCAAAATTTTTTTTTTTTTTTTTGACAAAGAATTAATATTGCTACAAAAGAAAGTACAATGGTAGATTCAAATAGTTGTAGAGAAATATTAGAAAAAAGCTCTTTACAAAAGAAAGTACAATGAATATTAGATTAGGTAAATTAAATAAATCTATAAAAAAATGCAATTGAACAAAAATTATAAGTATAAAGTAAGATTAAGATCATGAAACATACTTGAGTCTCATTGTTGTACAATATTTTAACTCTTTTTTTTCAATAATAAAAGATCAACATTGCTATAAAAGAAAGTAAAATGGAGATTATATTAGATAATTAAAGAAATCCTATAAAAATAGCACTTGAACAAAAATTATAAATATAAAGCAAGATCATGACTAATAAAAAAAAAAAAAAAAAACATATATTACATAAACCTAAGAGAGTCAAATAGTTGTAGAGAAATGTTGAAGAAGAGTTCTTTATATAGTTGTAGATGGTAAAAATTACAAAACTTTTGAGATTTCTTTATAAAAATAAACCATAAAAAAAACAAGTTATAGAATTAAAGGTATAAATTATAAAATTTAATGTATAACTTTCTCTATTCTAACTTACTCATTTATCTCATAAAGTATAGATGTGAGAATGTGAAAAGTTGTTACATATATTTAATTAAAAACAATAAGTAACTTAAAATGATTAAAAAGCACATAAATTAAAAGTTGAAGGGATTAAATTGAAGAAACACATTAATTATTCTATAATTTTTTTTTTAAAAAAAATCACTATAGTATTTGGTCTAATTGTTTAAAATTAATATTCTTTTTTTGAGTTGGTTCACAATTAAACAATAAAATCACTGCTACACTGATCTATTCGGTCAAAATTAAGATTCTTTATAAAGGTCAGAAATATGTTTTTTATGGTACTATTTTAATATCAAAATTACTATCGTTACAATCGAATAAATTAAAAAAAAAAAGATTAGTGAACTAATTTAAGTTTGATTAAAAAATAAAAACATTGACCAAAATTTGACACTTTGGAAGAATAAAGCCTTCTAAATAAAAATAAAAACATTGACCACGGCCTAACCCGTCGCCGATTCCGCCTGAATATTCGTTGGGAAAAACCTCCCCATTGTCTAAAACCCTAATTCCAACCTGAAGAAGCCGATTCAGAAACTCTTTTCATTTTCACAAAATGCGTTCTTCCTCTCGATTCCTAATCAACCTTTCCAAGAAGAATCACAATTTTTTCTTCCCATTCTCTTCTTCCGATCACAGTTCCTCTCTGTTACAGTCCCGATCCATCTTCTCCACGACGCAGCTTCACAGTTCATGGATGGACAAGATCAAGGGAGTCTTCACTGGAAACAAGAGCCCGGCCGTAGGGGCCGAAGCCAGCTCCGAGTCCTTTACCCTCCTTCGTACGCCTTATTTCCCATTTCTTATATTATACGATGTTATTCACAAATATGGCGATTGATGCTTAGTTAATTTTCTTAGGGTTTGCTAATGAGTTGAAAAATGCCCGTAAAGTGGGGAAATTAAAGCAATTTGTAGTGGGAAGAAGTAGCGAAGCTACTTTTGCGGATGCTTTTGAGAAGCAGGAAGCTATTATTCGCTGTTTGGGAGGTTTTGATCCCACTGGAGAGGTCGGTTCTTTTTAGCAATTTGATTTTTAATAGTTACTTATTTGTTTAAGTTGTAATGGGCAAGCTATGCTATACCGTTTGCCGTGATGTAATCGTCCTTATACTGTCCATGATTGGAGTATTTTAATCTTCTCTATGAGCCACGGATATAGAACAATAGGAAAAGAATGATAATGTAATTAGTTTAGGCCCGTTTGATAATCATTTGGTTTTTGGTTTTTGAAATTTAAGCCTACAACAATTACCTTACCATATGTTTTTTCGTACTTGATATCTACCTTTCACCTATATTGGTAAAAAACAAACCAAAATTTGGAGAAAAAAAAGTAGCTTCCAAAAACTTGTTTTTGTTTTTGAAAGTTGGTTAGCATTCACATACTTTCTTAAGAAAAGATGGATACATGGTAGGAAATATGGAATAAATTTGAGTAACAATAGGCTTGAATTTCAAAAACCAAAAACAAAAAACCAAATGGTTATCAAACGGGGCCTTAGTTTTGGCCAAATTTAGAAATGTGCTTTATACTGCTGAATAATTTGACTGCCTCGGAAGTGAGTTATAAGTTAAGAAAACAGATTATTTCCTTCTTGAGCTAGACTTTGAAAAGGCTTATGGTAAGGTTGGCTGGGCATACCTGGATGCAATCCTAGAGTTGAAATCCTTTGGCCAAAGATGGAAGAGATGAATCAGTGGGTGTTTGATGAACACTAAATTTTTATTATGCTCATGTGAGGACAAGAAGTAAGCTTTATGCCGAGTGTGGGATAAGAGAGATAAGGAGATCCCATTTCTCATTTATTGTTCAACATTGTAGGGGCTGGGGATGACCTTTGTTAGTCTCTTCACCATGGTTGTGAAAGAAGAATTCTTCAAGACTTTCGGGTGGGTTCTAACTAGTTAATAAGTTGATAGGTTTGGGCTTTAAGATAATTAGAATTATTATAGGAACTTTTGGTCAATTAGTGAGGGAGTTAGTTAGGGTATTTTGTTATAAATAGAGAGGATTGGGTGGTGGTTTTGGGCATCTAAAATATTGAGTGAAATCTTGTGGGCTCATTGAGAATTGTTCTCTTGAGAATGGGAGGTTCCAAGTCCTATTAAAACTCGGTTATCTTGTAGTTTTCTTGGTTATTTGATATCAATATAGATCTTGGATTTTATCATTCATAAGTCACCTCCAATTTGGAGATGATACACTTATTTTTTTTGTCTTAATGAAGAAGGCTGGCTTCAAGCTTTGTGGAACTTCTTGGCTATTTATTTTTTCCTAAAAGGTACGAGGTTGTCTCTTAATACTTTGAGCCTTTGAAGACCTCTTTAGTAGGTAGAAGAAATGCTGAATTCGAAGAGGTTTTGCAGAAGGCTTTGGTTTTGGGTTGCAAGGTTTAAGAACTTTCTCTTTCTTACTTAGGGATCCTCTTTGGGGCTAACTATCAGTCAGCTGATTAGTTCGACAGAGTTGTTGATAAATCAGAGCCAAGTTGTCAAATTGGAAGAATACTCCTCTCTCTAAGGGGTATAGGCTTGCCTTGGTGCTCTTTACTTAAAAAAATATCCCTCTCCACTATTCTTAATGTTTCAAGCCCTGAAAATGGTGATTAAAAGTTCCAAGGAACTTCTACTGGGTACTATTGAGTTAGGTAGTCTTTGGTTAATTGTGGATGCACTTCTTTGCCTCTTCATTATGGGGTCTCGATCATTAAGGCAAAGAAACATCTGCGTTTCTCAAGACAAAGAAAAGCGCCCTTCCATCTTGTTTATGATAGTTGTACAAAAGTGTGATCTTGTGGTTCTGATTTTTCATTCAGAAAGCACACCAATTAGGGGAGCCAAGGATTTCTCTCTTGAGATTTGTTTGGGTGTTAATAATATCTTAAGAATTCTCAAATAAAAATTTGACATTGTTTGCTTTCTGTCTTTTGAAATGACTACATTCAAGGGTGTCTTTTTAGTTCAACAACTGCAGGGTAGAATTGAACCATCAACCACTAGGATGCTAGTTAATGCCTTATCCACTAGTTTATGCTTGGATTTCAAAGGTTTTCCTTTTGATTTCAAGTTTTCTAAAGAAAACGGAATGTAAAAATGCATGGTGGGTCCAAAAGCCAAGCCCAAGAATCAGAGGAATTAGTGGGAAAATCGTTCAATACATCTCAAAAGAGAGAGCCAGCCAATCCACATATTCATCTTTCTATTAAAGTTGAGATTCCAGATAGAGAGCTCATTTTGCTAGATAGTTGGGCTATGAATTTGTGGTCATCCGGAAATATAACATATCGATTCAGGAAGCAGGGGGCAAGGGGGGATGCACCCTGTATAAGAATCTTTCTAAAATGTTGGTGTGGATTTTTTAAGAGGCCATTGCCGTTGCCGATGTTGTTAGATATTTTAGAAGTAATGGGATTTCTTACTTTCCAAATATCTTTCCTCCTCTTGGAGTGTTTTATTTTATGGAGTGATAAGATGGCCACCAATCTTAGCTATATTGTCTTTTCTTCTTGGGGCACTCTTTTCGAGAACATAGTGTTAGTTCTCTTTAGCAAGAAAAAACTGGTTTTTATGAGAAAGGTTACCCAACTATAGCACAGAAATTTGTTCCAATCAACCAAATGGGTGCAAGAGCCTCTCCTGCAATCATTTGTGTTTCATGGATTGAATTGAAATATGTTTTTTAAAGTGCACCTAAAGCTTAGTAGCCTTTTGGGGCTCAAGTCTGAAGTGCAATTTTTTTTTACAATATAAAAATAGGAAATGTAATTATATTTTCTATACACAAAATATAGCAGAAAAAAAGAGGAGCGAGACACAGATTGAATATAGTATGTTGTATAATAAGACTAGAATTGTTTTTTAGTAATAAAAAGTATATTAAGAATTGAGAAAACTGTAAGAAATAGAGATTTCTGTGAGGAAGGAGTGTTTCAAGAGCATATATCTTTTTTTAGAAGATAAAAAAGAACTTGAGGCATGCCGTGTGCCTTAAGTCATTGTTGGAATTGCAATTGGTTGAATGTGAACCAGAAGGGTTTTCCACTATGATCAAGTCTTTCAGCACTTCTACTGATATTTACTTTCTTCAATTGAACTCTTATTTAATTTTCTGCACTGACAGTCAGGCACGATTTAGAGTTGTTTCCATGCTCCTAAGTCCTATAAAGCTTGTAGATGGTGAATTAGCTCCATTTGCTGTCTATGATAATTCACTATCTGGTTTTTAAAACAACTGGCCAGGTTCTCTTTTTTTTTTTTTTTTTTTTTTTTTTTTTTTTTCCTTTTTTTTAAAAGAAAGAAGTTTCCTCTGCATTTTGGATTTTCGAACCTCTATTTAATATTTATTTCCAACAGTTTCCATATTAATTTGTGCTCCTGGAAAAGTTTTATGATTGTGATCTTAGGCTTCCTGATCTTTAGAACATCCAAACCAGCCAAAAGCAAGAAGCAGCAAAAAAGTGTAACTGCACGATCACTGATGTTGAGAATACACTGGCAAAGTTTCTCTGGGCTAAAGAAGCACAAAAGAAGATCGAGAAGTTAAAGGAAGAAGGAAAACCAATGCCGAAGAGCTTTGCTGAGGTAGATCTTTATATATGTAGTTTCTTGTTCTTAAGAACCATAGTTTTCTGTCAAGATCACTTTATCTAGCCAAAAAAGTAGTTATTTGTATGGATGCATTGCAAAATTCTGTCTTTTATTTTTAATACTAGACTCAGTTCCTTCTGCTTTTGTACCCCTGAGAGGACTGGGGAAGGGGCTAGGAGTTTCCTTTCTCCTGGTCCTGGCTCCTGCATCCTGCGTCCTGCATAGTTTTATATGTTTATAAATATATATTTTTTAATATTAAAAAAATTGTGACAATGCTCAACTAATTATGTTCTTACGAATTATGTTTATTAGGTCCAGAAACTGGTGGGGTCAAATCCATTGGAACTTGCTAGGTCAAATATGGCTAAGAGTGGCCAGATCAGCCGGAATGCTCTCTGTCCTTGCGGTTCCAAGAAGAGATATAAACGGTATTTAATTTAGAACCCTTTACCAGTTTTCCGTTTTTTCATTGATTGTTTATTGAATTACAGTAATACCTGAAAATTAAAATATTTGTTCATCGTTTAAATTACTATTATCCACCACTCATAGCTTAAAACTTAGCGAAACCAGAAAGAAGTTAATCATCTTTTGTGAGTAATTGGCCTTTTGCCAAATGGTACCCGTTCTTTATCTTTTGTGACTAATTAGTTATTATCCAACCCCGACAGTTGTACGCTTTAGCTGACTAAGTTAGGATAGAACTTTGGTTGTTTGATGATATATTTGTCCAGAAACTGATCTTAATCATTTTTGTCGTATTCAAAATCAATCTGAAACATGCTTTTATTATCATTCAAAATTGATTTGATGGCATTTTGGCTTGCCTATCTCGTGACACGTTCGAGAGTGATTTTGAAAGGGTTAAGGTTTAACTCATTTTTGTCGACTGTCGTATTAAAAACCAGTCAGAAATATGTTTCTTATTCAAAATCAAATTCCATTCATTCAAGTGTAAAAATCATATTGAGGTGGTTTTGAATGATTAAAGGCATGTTTGTGAGTGATTTTGTACACTGCAAACGTGATTTTTAACCATTTCAAACTTACTCCCGAACTTATCCTTGATATTTTCAAATCACCATTACCACACCCTTAAGATATTTTCAGTTTCAGTTCCCACATTGTTGACTTCTTCGGTATTCAAAATACGATTAACGGCAAATTTTCTAGTCGTTTATTCCCAGTAATACCCTTGGTAGTTGGCTCTACTGTAAAGTTTTGCCTGTTATGTCCAGGTTCAGATTTCTCTTGCTTTGGAATTTGATAAAAGTATTCATGCTATATACTTGAGGAGCACACCTTATTTTGCCATTATTATTTCTCCTCTTGTATCTCTATCTTATAATGAGCGCCTGCACTATCAATTTGAACTGAATTATCTTTATTGTAATGATCCTTTCATGTCTTTATGAAAACACACATGCTTGAAATGTAGCTCCATAATCACTCAGTTTTATTCTGCTCCTCTTTGCTTGTGCAAATATGATTTTGAAAATGTGTGTAACTGTGTATATATAAACTTGTGTTTAGCATGGATTATTTTTATCACTGCAATTGTTTTTGTTGTTTTGAAGGTGCTGCGGGAAGGATCAAACGGTATAGGAAGAGAAACATGTATCTCCCCCCCTTTTTTGACTGAAGATCAACGTTTACAAGAATTCTGTTACTTTTGTCTTTCTATTTATTTTATTTAACCTAGTGGTTATAAGCCAAGAGTTCTATTAGGGATGAGAGAGAGGTTGGTGACTTCTTTTTCTTTTTCTTTTTTTTCATCAATAATTTGGGTGACGGGAAATTGAGTCCGTAACTTCTTGGTTACTAGGTTATATAAGATGCTAGCGAAGCTCTACTTTTCTTGACAGAGGTGATGACTTGTTTGTTAACATTCTCATTTTTTTTTAAAGAAACAAGCATGTTTGATAAATATTGTGTTTTTTGTTTTTAAATTTTCAGAAACATTTGTATAAGTTGCTGTTGACTGAGAAATTTCGGCCAATCATATGCTGCCACGTCATTATCCCAAATATGATGACGAAATTAAATTAAAAT
>JBBMEF010000008.1:975459-993769 GCA_037832685.1 Sicyos baderoa
GCGGCGCTGATGGCTGAAGGAGCGTAGAGTGGATCATGGGCTACCTCTTATGTTTTAATGTTTTGAATAATTATTTTGTACTCTGAGTCTTTTCTATAAGTTCAATAAAGTTGTTGTTTTTAACTGCATTTAGACGGGCACGGAGCCCTAGGTGATTTATGTTATATGGACATCTGCAATTCTTCGATTTATGAACAAATGCTTAAACTGAATTCCTTTTAAAATATCTCTAGCCAGGGAGGCGTATTTAAATGTATTATCTTGAAACAGGTTGCTGGAAACAGGGACAGGTTTTAGGAAACTAGATGATTGAATGTTTAACTGTTTTCATTTAAATCTGAACTGCTTGATGTCCATTCTGCTATATTCCGCATATTTTAAGTCATGCATGTAGTAAAGGCCTAGGTTTAGGACCATATTTGGGTCGGGTCTTTACAGAAATGTTAACAAGAACGGGGTCGTTTTATTTATCTCAGGTCGATTGACAATCCACCTGTAGAGTGCTTGACGTTCGCCTTGAAAAAGGGGACCCCACCTCACCGTAGACGCTAGGCAATGCTTAGTCTTAATCATTTTAGATGAGAGTTAGGAATAACCATCTCATTAGTCACATACACAATGCTTGTTTTGAAAGGTAAATCTACGGGCAATGTACCTTTTTTGACAGATTGCAATCAAGTGCTCCAAAAAGGGACTTGATGCGAAACATAGTATGTGTTAATTTTCTCATGACAACTTATCTTTAATTAAATTAGTTTGAATTTCAGGCTTCACCTCACTAGTTAGTCTTAATTTATTGTTGGAAACATAAGTTAGGCTTTGGTTATGAATAAATATGAATGTGGGTGAATAGAATTTATAATGTTGTTTTTACATTAAGCATGCATCGATTAGCTACCGACGCGTGTTAGCCACTAGCAACCTCGAAAGAGGAAACTAGCGGAAGACCCAATATGTTACATTTAGTCTGATGCGAAGTCTTTCACATCATTAAAATGGGTTAAGGTTAACTCTGCTAGCGCGTACGAAGCCCTGAGTCAATTTGTGCTGAACTGCAGCATAATCTGGGTTGTCGCAACAGCAAGTACGGAAGCACTAATTAAGTAAGGAAAGTATGAGTTTAAACCTATCAAGCGAAAGTTGGATTGTCGCACCAGAAAGTGCGAAAGCACTTGTTGAGAGTCTATGAAACAGGATGTTCTTGAGGGAAAAACTATCTTCTTATAGAATGGATAGTTCCAAATCTCTTTCACAAAACTTGTACGAGTTTAAAAAGTTTATCAATGATTTTAAAGATTGTGGAGACCCATTCAATAGTGAGTATTGCCCAACTCACTACTACACTGACCCTTACACAGAGGTAAAGAATGTTCTGAAATATAACGATTAGTTTTTAGAATTTGTTGTCGAAGCGATTTTGTCGCTTTTTTTAGCGGTAGAATGGAGTTCTTACACCATGTCACATGGTAATCAATTTTTTTTCCTTTTGAGAATTTCACTTTTATCCTTTTTTCCTCAGTATTGGTTGCCTGTTGCCTGTTGCTGTTCCCCATAAGGTGAAATCCATATCCAGCCATGTCATATTTAAATATGTTTCCTAATTTCAAATTAAGCCATGTCATATTTAAATATGTTTCCTAATTTCAAATTAACATTATTTTCCTAGTAAAATTTATTTTAAATTTTGAACTTTGATTTATATTTGGTATCTACCAAATTTATTTTGTTTGCAACTAATTAATTGAAACTTATTCTCAATTCTCATACATCTATAATATCGTATTTTTAAAATGTGTAAAACTTACTAGATTAATCAAATCAAATCTAAAATATAATTATAAATACGGTCACTTTCAATTGGCAAATGTAATTATCGTAAATTGATATTAATAAGTATTATCACATACTTTCTTATAATATTGGTATCATTGAATATTTATAATAAAAAAATTAAAACTTATTAATGATTATGGAGCTACCAGAGGTTACAGGAACCCAACCCCAAAGAGAGTTGATTTCAAGAAAAAAAAAATGTTAATTTTAAAACCAGTTCATGGTTAGAAAGTGTCAACTGCAAAATAAAAATTTCCATTCACTTCACACCTCTGGATTATCAATGGGAAGGTAAAGGGACAAGGACACATCCTGTATGCAAACCAAAAGCAGGCAACTGTACAAACAAAATTTTAACAATGTGATCCATATTATTTACCTCTAAAGCATTATCATTCTTATTCTTTTTCTTTTCTTTTCTTTTCTTTTCTTTGAATACTTGGTTTTACATTTAAAAAAATATACAATACAACCCCACTCAGAGGGAAACCAAGAAGAGTTTCCTTATTCACAGTTGAGAAAAATGAAACTTAATCAAGGTGTAGAATTTACAGAAATTTCTTGCAGCGCCGATGAACTCGACTGGTCTGAATGTGGTGGCAGGGCGAGTCGCTGCAGTGGCTTAAGAATATTGGCTAATTGTGCAAATGAGGGGCGCAAGTTTGGATCACTGGCAGTAATAATACCATGGAAAAAGCATTCAATAGCATGAACAAAAGGAATATGAATATGAACTTTCTGTGTAGAAGAGTGCTGCAAGTGAAAAAAAAAACACACAAGTGCACACACAACTTACGTTTGCCAGCATTCCCAGATTATCCTTGCAACCGTGGGATCCAATTCTTTCGGTATCTCGAGTCGTCGATTCTGGAAACCTACTGCTCCAACAACTTGCATAGGATTCATCCCACTCCAAGGCAGTCTCAATGTAGCAAGTTCCCATAGAATGATTCCGAAGCTATAAACATCGCACCTGTGCATTTGAAGAACAATCTATTCATATCCTATGATAATTGCCAAGTATCTCAGCCTCGTTGCAAGAAAACAAAATTTCCACTGAATTATGCTCAAAATCTCATCAGTTTCCGAGCCCAAAATCTACCAAGTGGAGTTCTTTGGCTAAGGAATTTTGATATTATTATTTTGCTATGCACTCTAGTCATCTTTCATGGGATTTCAGTATGAGAGCATGTTTTTCCTCTCCCATTGAATTTTCAACATGATTGTTTTTTTTCATTCTTCTTAATTTGACAAAAAAAAAAATTGAAACCGAGAAATCGAAACTTCACTCCACAATACCCGGAGTAACCACGCCCGTCCCTACGTCAGGTACCGAGAGACATCAAAGGAATTGAGACATGGAAAGTGTCTACAAATTAATGTCACATGTGAGTTTCGAACCTGGGACTTTGAGGGGAGCACACTTTCAAAGCCCAAGCCTTCAACCATTGTGTCCCTTTGAGGACTCTTAATTTGACAAATTAAGAAATCCTCCACATATCCCATATGGTACTTCATTTGGGTTCACCATTCATGGATCGGATTCGGATTCCAAGTAATTTTTTTGGACTGAATATTCATTTGGATTTGATGAAGTTCTATATCAGAACCAATTCGCTAGGATTTGAGTAAAGTTACCTAAATGTTGTTAGGTATCCACACCTCAAAGGTTGAGATCCTCACCACACAAGATTATTCAATTTCTAAATGTTGTTAGGTATCCTGATCCTCACCTCAAAGGTTGAGATCCTCAACACACAAGATTATTCAATTATCCATTGAAATCTTCTTATAAAGACCACAAATTACCAATTGAAGTGTTTTCCTCCACTATCATCAACATTTAAGAGAAAATAGCTCCCATCAACAACTAACCATCAACCTAGAATGTGAATTGATGCCATAATGAAGGATATGGTAAATAAGTTAAAAAAGATAGCATTGATACAAAACTCGAACGTCAATTGAAAATGAAGTTGAGAACTAGCACCATAACTCCAACTTACTTCTCATTTGAAGGCTCATTCCGGAGAACCTCTGGTGCCATCCACTCAGGCTAACACATGGAAAACAAATAAGAGAGAATGATGTAAATTAGTTGTATCCTGCTTAAAGAAAACCTGAAGAAATCAGCATTATCTGCTTCTCACCGTTCCTCCAGTTGATTTGGATGACAAAAATGTGTTGTGCTTCAGGCGTGACAACCCAAAATCTGATACCTACACAATGAAAAAATCATGTTTCAAACAAATGCTGTTACAAATTCTAAAATTACCATCCATTTTTAAGTATCTAAAATCATATTATTCATAGACATCACAGATTGAACAGCCCACGTTCTTGGTAAAGTGGGAATTGGCTTGTTCAGCTTCTTCTTCGACCTGAAGAAGCCAAACTCAATCCTTCTAGGCAAATAAAAGCTCTCAAAGAAGGCACAAACAAGTATCTTATACATTCATGCCTCGTGGCATATTTCACGTTTGGTACTTCAGAATGGCTTTTCTTATTATTTTTCTTCTTTTCGTGAGTATGGTTAGAGAAGGTGTGGTTTCAAATTTTCTAGTTTATTGCTATCTCTATGATTCAGAGTTCAAGTAGATACCAATAATAGAAGAAGTTGCTTTGAACTACCACTTCAAAATAAACGTCAATTACTTTGGTTAAATTTTTGGTTATTTTGTGGAATATTTGACCCGAAAGAAATAGGCAAAAAAAATCATCGATAATGGGTGACAGAAGGAAACTTTGGCTGGAGCACGTTATCATCTCTCTTTAGATTCACTCTTCTAAGCCTTTTTTGTTGGTACTCATTTTTCTTGATTACCAAACAGCTGGTAATCCTTTTAAGTAAAATTATTTTACTTTCTTTTTAGTCACCCCGCTGTCCTCGTACGTTCTCATTCATAGTAATAATTCATTTAAAAGAAGAATTCGGATCTCAGTGAATAAGCCACAAAAGTAGAAATTAATAGGAACATAAACGTAAAGCTGCACCAGCAGTAACAAACGCATTATCCTATACCTTCACATTCCAGTTCTTATCAACCAAAAGATTCGGTGACTTCAGATCCCGATGAACGATTGTTGGATGACTTGTATGCAAGCAATTCATGCCCCTTGCCTGCCGTTGAATAAAGAATTCAAAAGATGATATTTTTCTCAAACATTAGTTCACTAAGATAGTCAAAGTTAGTCACATACCACATCAAGGGCCATTTTTATTCTGCGCTTTTCATCAATTTGACAATGTGGGCGGTGAATGATTCGGTACAAGCTTCCTCTGAAATTTAATTGCATCAAGAAGCTTGTCGGTCAAAAAACAGACAGAAGCACATCTGAATGATCTAAAATATATCTTTCCTTTCTTGTTTTATTTCTTCTTCTTTTTCTTTGTTATGGGAAGGAAGGAGGATTAATTTATTGAGAAACATGAACAATATTGAACTCATACCTAGGAAGAAACTCGGTAACAATGGAAAGGTTAGGAGGACGAGTGACAGCACCCATAAATAGAACAATATTTGGATGGCGTAGCTGTCGCATTATCAATACCTTACATCACAAGAGATAATATAAGTCCATAGTTAAAGATAGATTGAAACAAGATGCAAGTATAATGACCATTCACTTTACTACTATTTTTTAATATCAACTATTGTTCATTCAGTAGCATGGCTCAAAATCCAAGAAAACAAATTGACAATCATATGGAGCAACACCAAACTTGATAAAATGCCTTAAAGGGGACATCATCTGAATTGAGGAGTGAAGAAATGAGTTGGAGGCAAAACTCTTTAAGAGTCACGAGGATTAGAAATAGGAACACTACAAATGTTTTATACCATAATATCACATTAGCAATATCGATCCAAAGTCAAACTAACTTATTTTCTAAATGATTACTTCTTAACAAAAAGACAATCTAGCTCATTCATTTTTTATATATTGCACTCTCAAAATGTTCATTACTCCATGAGTGTGTTCAACACATGCTTATTGTGCTTAACAAGTTTTTGATACATGCACAACTAAGTGTCAGCTCGTATCCAATTTTATATATATTTGTGAGTATTCGGGCCAGCTTATGCACACTTCGACTAATCTGTAAGGACCCCATTTCCATTGAATATTCTAGAAGGGTCAAATTGGGTAATTCCTTAATAGGTTATTACGGGGAGAATGGAGACTCTTAGGCCTTGTTTGGTTTGCGGGTTGGAATCCACATTCCTCGGAATCTGGATTCCCCGGAATTCAACTACAGTAATCAAATTCCCCAGAATCTATGATTACGGTGTTTGGTTTGTTGGATTGAAACTCCGGAATAGAAAATGTTGTTTGATTTGCAGTATTGAAACTCCGGAATTGAATCCTAATAAAATATTGTAAATAATATTAATTAATAATTTACTAATTTTATTTTTGTTTTTTTAATTCAAAACTTTTAATTGTTTATTTATATATCTATTTATTTATTCATTATTATTATTTCAATAGTTATTTTTACTATTAATTTATATTATAATTATTATAATTAATATTATTGTTTTTTTAGACAATTAATATTAATGTTATTGTGGTTAGTATTAACTATAAAAAAATAGTTATTGTATTATATGTTTCAAAAAAAAATTGTAATAGCAATTATATGTTGATATTTTAACTAATTCAAAAAGAAAAGTTGTTATTCTAATCAATAATAATACTGAAAATAAATATAATAACAATAAAAGATTTGTTAAGAAAAATCTTGAACCATTATCCATTTGAATTTTACTCATGGTTTTAAATTTAATGATCTCTAGTTTTATATTATTAATTTGTTTTATTAGTAAACAAGTGAGTGAAGTCACTTTTGATTTTCTTATTGGATTCCAAATTTAACTACTAATTAAATATCGTGTATAATCCAAATATTTATAGAAACTAAAAAATAGTGAACAATAAATTACCTATAAACATATTTCTCAATTATTCGTGGGAAAAAAAAACGTATAAATGATAAATCACAAAATATATAAATATAAAAATAATTAATTTTGCAACATATGATAAAATTATAAATTTAAAATAATTATTTTTATATAAACAAATTCATAGAAAAAATGTTTGTTCTTTGTTTTTTTAGGAATTTCCTATTGATTTCTTTAAAAATAATAATGCTTTAAAATTGAAAGATCATTTGGTATTAATATCAATAATAAATGATAATAATAATATTAATATCTAAATAATTTTATTAAATAAATGAATAAAATATGTGAAGAAGGGAGGAGAGATAAAAAAAAGCATAAATATAAGTGTGGGACCCACAAATTTACAAAACCATAAAAAAAAATAGGGTTTGGAATGGTTTGGAATTGGGATTCCAAACCCACATTTCCCATCCCATAAACCAAACATGGGTTTAGAATTAGGATTCCAAACCCACATTTTACATCCCATAAACCAAACATGGCCTTAGGATATAAATATGGTAATGAAAGGCCTTAGGATATAAATATGGTAATGAAAGGAGACTGAGGTAGGTCTTGTCTTGGAGGCTAAGTCAGAGTGGCTTGGAGGAGAGATTCTGGTGGATCTCGAAAACCACCGGTTAGCTATCGTATTTTATTGTCATTATCCTTTTACCTTCTATATCTAGTTGTGGCTATTGTTGTCTGTAATGAAGTAATAGTTGGATTATGAACGTTATATATGATATATTATTAGTGTTTGGTGATATTCTGTAAGTAGTCTGGAATCCGTAAAGGTATCGATACCTTTACATAATTTCACAAGATAACCATCTTGCCCAACCATATATGGTTGTCAAGAATACTTTTTTTTATATAGGAAAGGAAAACCATTTCATTGATAAAATGAAAGAGTAGATCAATGAGGAGAAAGACTAGACACTCCTCCATTACAATCAAACAAAAAAATAAAGCTATGGTGCACCAAATTGGATCAAGAAACGAAATGGTTTGTGCCAAAAACCAAACGCAACCGATTCAGCTCTTGATTGATAGACCAAAATCAGGGTTTCCCCTCTTCAATCGCGCCCAAATCATCGTCTTCTTGGTCGGAGGGGTTGGTTGAGATACCACAAGCAACCAACGAACAAACATTTCTCGAGGGGGAAAGAGAGTTCAATCGAAGTTGTAACTTAATTGCTTACCAGATAGGAGAGGGGAGAGACAAACGATGGGGAAGACTACACCTGAGCTCCAAGCATGAGGGCCCAAGGAGATACGACCCAACTGGCACTCTGGACGGATGGAGGAAGGAGAGAGAGGTTGGAGCAACTCTGAGCTCTAGATGTCCGGTAAAGGGAGCTCGAAATCGTCCGGTCAAAAAGAAGAAGCTTTGGAGCTTGCTCGTTAGAGGGAGGAGAGAAGCATTGAGCTAAGGTCGGCGCTAGTCAAAAGAGAAGACGGCGCTGTGAATCTGTCATCAAAGAAGAAAGGGGAGCAGAAGCAAGAAGGGGAGAAAATTTGTGCACAGGAGCTTCCGACCATCCGGGAGTGGAGAAGAGACGAAAAACTCTATGGGTAAGAGTTTTGGGGGAGGAGTTGAAAGTTGGTGAACAGTGTCAGAGGAAGGAGGCATGGTTTTAGGGTTAGGTTTTAGAGAGGGGCGAGAGAATTTGAAATGAACAAAGAGAAAGGAAAAAGGGTCTTTTCCATCTGGTTGTCAAGAATACTTGAAGAAAATTAATTTTTAGGTAGATGCGCACCTCAACTAATCTCACGAAACAACTATCTGACCTTACCACATTTGGTTGTCATGAAAACTTGTAGGAAATTAATTTTTAGGTAGGCCACCATGCATTGAACTCATTTCCATTAAGCATTTTGTGATTTTCAAGCCCCTAATTGAACACTAGGCCAACCAGTCATAATGGTTCTTTCAATTTACTCTTTTATTAGTACGTCCTCATGGCGCATGGCGCGGTGGTCAAAGACTTAGGCTTTGAAGGTGTGCTCCCTTCAAGGTCCTAGGTTCGAGACTCACCTGTAATATTAATTTATAGACACCTCCTATGTCTACATTCTATCAATGTCTTTCGATACTTGGCCATGGGACGAGTGGGGTTACCTCCAATATCGTGGAGCAAAACTCCGATTTTCCGATTAAAAAAAAAATACCCTTTTATTAGTACTTGTCTTTGATCTAGTCTAACTTAATTTCATTAGTATTTAGTTACTATATTTCATATATATACCAAATTTTATCGGGGAATCATAAGTTGATATTTTTTGGAGTTCTAATCATATGTTAATAAAAACAAACTAATTGTACACAGATTATTACCAAGGCAAAAACTAAAGATGTGAATACGATTCAAGAAGTTTCTTTGTTTTTTTTTGGAAGAAAAAGAAGTTTCGTTGTTAGAGAAAAACTAATAAAAATGCAATTTATTTTCATAAAGGCATTTATAAGTCCATTTTTTCTATGGAAGTAATTGCTCCACTTACTTCTCTTTTGAACTCAGCTAAAGCAGCCCCAGAAAAATCCTGGTCTAAGAATTTCTTTACAGCAACCTCCTGCAAATCCATTAGTTAATATCAAGATGCTAGGTTTTTGAGATAAAAATGAGAGACAAAAGAAGAACAGGGGCATACAGAAAAGAAGACCACAAAAAAAGGAACCTTAAAAAAGTTGTCGAGCCAAGAGAGAAACATGGAATTTAATGAGGCTATTAGGCCAAATGACAATTGCTCATATAGTTGAAAGTTTTAAATTACCGCTTTTGGGTTTAAGGATCAATTGAAGACTTGCAGTGTTATTCCATTTTTTTTAAATGAAAACCAAAATTTTCATTGATGAGGGGAAAGTTACAATAAAAGAGTAACAAACCCCATTTAACGAATCAAACTAATTTCTCCATATTACATTATCCAGTCAAAAAACCTAATTAAAAGAAATATCCTGTAATGAATAATTTCACAGACCAACAAGATGCTTGGATGTATATTACTAATCAAATAGACTCAAGGGTCCTTTGTGAACAAAACTTTTGTGAATGAAAGTAGGTCAATTTTTTTTTGAAACAGGAGACAATTTTATTCATTAAGAAAACGAATGAAGGTGTTACAAAGGGGAAAAAACAGGATAAAAAACAAAAACATGAAACAGCAAAAACAGGAATAAAGAAACAAGTAAACAAAGAAAGACAAGGAACTAGAAAAAAGCATCCCAGTTCGAAAAGATCTGTTGGATCATTGGAGGTGGAAACCCATAATGAGGACTTCATACGGGCAGATTCAAGTCGAATGTTCCAGGGAAGTTGAGAGTCTTGAAAGATGCAAAGGTTCCTTCCCACCATAGCTCGTATAGAATAGAAGACTTTTAACCACATTAATCTAGAGAAAACGAGCCTTCCTGTGAAGTCGTGGGCCAAGAAGAAGTTGATATACATTCTGCTTAACATTATCAGAGAATACCCAAGACAAGCCAAAGATGTTCAACAAATGGGGACCAGCAGAGAATAGAAAATTGGCATGAGAAGAAGAGATGATTACAGAATTCAGCCTTCGCATAACAGAGATGACACAAGGAGGGATGCAGCAAGTGACTTTTCAACTTTCTTTGCATGACTTCAGCAGTATTCAATTTTTCATACAACATAATCCATATATACACATTGACCTTTTTAGGACTCTTAGTCTTCCGAATTACTTTGAACTGATCTTTATCAATGAGGACATTGGAACCCAAAAAAAGCCACTGCTGATTGAACCGGAAGCTTCTAAATCCCAAATAAGAGAATCCGGAAAGTATGCAATGAATTTGGAAGACAGCAAGCTAAGCAAATCAGTAAACCCCTCCACTTCATCATCTTTAAGCATCCTCCGAAATTCAAAGTGCCATGAGGAAGTATTCGAATCCCAGAAATTTGTAGCTGAACCATCTTTATTTAAAGACAAACAGAACAAACATGGAAATGCTGATGATAGAGGAGAACTGCCAATCCAAAGGTCATGCCAAAACAAAATTCTATTTCCATTCCCCAATTTTCGAGATATCACTGAATTGAATTTATGCCAAGTCCTTACCATATTGAGGACTATGGAGGCAATATCCATTCCTAAATTGCAGTTGCCAGCCAAGAGAAATCAATCAAGAATGCTAGATACAGCTCTACTCCGCAGATCATTTGGCTCTTTGTAAAATCTCCACCCCCATTTGGCAAGTAAGGCAGAATTCTTGTTATGCAGATAATCTAAGCCAGGCCCTCCCATTGATTTAGCTTGGGAGATTTTATTCCAACTTGCAAGGTGGTTTAAACTATTATTTTCTAAGCCCGCCCAAAAGAATCTTCGAATTAGCCGATCAAAAGACTTGGATGCTTGAAAGGGCATTCTTTTTTTTTTAAACAATAAACAATTTTATTCATCGAAGAAATGAACGAGAGTACATAAGAAACAAAAATAAGTTCCAAATGAAAAACTAACAACACAACAAGTGATAGCAAAAACGGGATAGTAGGGAAACAAAAGGAAGTAAAAAGTGAAATCTAAGCCAGATCTTCCCAATTTGAGTAAATGTCTCAGATGGAAGAACCAGCAAAGGCTTTTGATGAAGATGAAGCCCAAGTTGAGACGTGCATACGAACACCTTCAAGGGAAGAAGCTCCTCTTGGAAGATTCGTTGATTTCTTTCCCACCACAGTTCATATAAAAGGCATTTCACAGCATTAATCCATAGAAAGTGAGGCTTCTTCTTTAGCTTGAGACCAATGATTAATTGATGAACATTCTGCTTGATATCATTGGCAAAAGTCCAAGACAAACCAAATGAGACAAAGAGTCTATTCGGACTTTTTGATTTCCAAATAGCCATATGAATATCTTTGTCCAACCAAGAGTTTGAGCCCAAGAAAGCCGTGCTGATTTAACTGAAAAACAACCAAAAGTTTCTAAAGGGCCAAAGGCCAAGACAAACAATCCGGATCCGAGCCAATCATTTTGGATGAGAGCATGCTGAGCAATTCGGTAATAAAAGAATTTCTTCATTTTTTAGAAGTCTTCTGAAATCAAGCTGCCAAGATTGAGTGAAGCAATCCCAAAAAGAGGAGATAACATCATTCTATTTAGAGGAGAGAGCAAACAGTCCGGGAAAAGCCAACTTGAGCTCCATCGAGCCAATCCAGTGATCATGCGAAAATAAGCTCTTATTCCCATTCCCAATCTTCAAAATAGGCAAAGAATGAAACTTGCCCCATTCCTTAACAATGCTCATCCAAGAACTTTTCAAGCTAAAAGAAGTCTTTCGGTTCAAAGTCCAACGTCCAGAATTGCATCCATGTATATTGATTATTGGCTATGACTTGACACCAAAGAGCATTGGGTTCTCTATGAAATCTCCAACCCCATTTGGCTAGCAACGCTGAGTTTTTCAGATGAATTTCCCCAATGCCCACACCACCCATAGATTTTGCTTTAGCAGTTAAGTTCCACCTAAACATATTAGATAGGTTGTTCGAATTAGATCCGGCCCATAAAAACTTTCGAACTAATCTTTCAAAAGCAAGGGAAGCTTGAGAAGGCATTCTGAATATTGAGAGATAATAAAGAGGAATGCTTACTAGTACCGAAGAACACAAAGTTAATCGTCCACCTCTAGAGAGGTAGGAGTGATGCCACGTATCCAACTTTTTCTTAACTTTATCCAAAACCGGTTGCCAAAAAGACAAAAGATTAGGATGGCCACCTAAAGGAAGGCCAAGATAGGTTAAAGGGAATCCTTCAACTTTACAACCTAGCTTAAAAGCTTGCTCCTTAATATAGGGGTAGGTTAGCGATTACTTGGGGAATAAGTTAGGATTTTGTTATAAATAGAGAGGGTTGGGTAGTATTTTAGGGATCCAAAAATATTGAGTGAATTAGTATAGGGCTCATAGAGAGTATACTCTTGAGAGGAGAGGTTCCAAGACCTATCAAATCTTGGTTTTTCTTGTAATTCTTTACTTTTGATATTAATCTAGATCCTTAATCATATAAGAAAAGTAGTGCCAAGAATACTACTGGTTTTTTCTTCCATGAGAGATGAGAATTGATAGAGATGAAGAAGATGAGGACGGAGAGGAAAATATAGGAGGGGAAATGGAAAGGAAGGAGAGGGTTTAAGGTGCAAGGCAAAAAGAAGAGGAAGCTAGGGATTTTAGGTAAGATGGACGATGAGGGCTAGAGGGGGGGGGGGGCGTTGCAAACAAATTCAGAATTAAATGAAAGTAGGTCAATTACAAGTAGGAAAGATACTTAGTATAAAAGGCAACATCTTCCATTTGTAAATACATGTCGTCCTAACAAGTGATAAGAGCTTAGTCCTATGTTCAAATTTTCACATACCCTAGCGAAAAGTTCCCCCTTTCTCTGAACGCTCTCAACACGAACCCTAGCGAGCTTTATCTTTTCTTTCCTCCACCTTCGGCACCACACCCCTCCAACGTTATGGAGGTGGAAAGGTTTCCCTCTACAAAATGAATCTACCATTCGTGTTTTCTTATCCGCCATTTGTGTGTTCACCTTGTGTGTTTGCCATTATCACACTACGATATCGTGTTTTCATCTTCACAATTGTTTTTTTGGATAAGATTCTTTTTTTTTTTGGATAAGAATCTTCACAATTGTTAATGTCGCTCTTTCTCCTCCAACCATTTTCATCTCCCTCCCGCGTACTTTCTCTTCTCCGACCAGTCTCCTTTTAATTGTTTTTTATTACAACAATTGAGGGTGAGGGATTCGAACCCATGACTTCTTAGTCATTGGGTGTACACTAATGCCGCTGAGCAACTGCTCTTGTTGGCAACCAGTTTCCCTCTAATGAGAGCTCTCTCCTCCGACACAATTTCTCCATTGCCACTGCCACTCCTTTTCCTCCGGTCGTTCACATCTCCATGTGTTTGCTTGTTTTCTCTGGCGTACTTTCTATTCTCAGGTGCATTTCTTCGACGCTCTCAACAACGAATTGCCATCTCGTTGTCGATCATGACATGAGCACAAGGCATTTTTCTTGACTTCGACTCATCTTCTGATGCAATTTCCAATGACGAGAATCCCCCGACACTTCCAATGCCAATGACTTGGCATCTCAATGTCCATCGTGATGTGAGCACCAAAACTACTCTGGTGTAATTTCTACATCGAGCGTTTTTCTTCTTAGGCATGGCATCGGACTTTTTTCTCATATATCGTTTTTTTTTAGACCGCAACAACACTAGCATCTTTGTTCTCATCACCGACCGTAGTTCCAGATTTAAGGGAAATATTTTTCAGAATTTTTGGGTTCTCGACACTCAAGCTTCGTCAACACCCACATATTAATATGAGGGTTCGGTTTTGTAAATCAAATTAATTGGAATTAAAAAAACATCGTATCTAATTAGTCCAAGCTTTTAGATTTAATGGTAGTTAAATAATTTTATCACAATAATTCAGGGTTCACAATAATTTTATGCATTTTATCATAACCAAAGAGTTACAAGTATCAACTTGAATCTTGGTATAAAAAAAACTAGAATCAGACAAGTTATCGCATCCAAAAGCAAAATGAAAAATTGAAGGTTGGAAGACTGGCCATTGCATGCAATAAGATAGATAGAGTTAATATAACTCACTGTGCCATTCCAATCGGCATGGTAAACTTCTCCATATGAGCCTATACATAGAAAACATGAAATTAAAAGAATGAAGATCTCCAGGAAACAAAAGGAAAACTATTAAACTAATTCAAAGTTTTAAACAATTACAAGAAGAGAGAGCAATTATCAACAAGTTTGACCATGGCATGAGGCCATAAATATTTTATTTCCATCATGTGCCCCTATAATGATTATGAGATAAATAGAAAGATTCTGATCAGCCATATCATACCTAGACCAATCCTTTCACCAATAATGAGGTCCTCCCATTGTATTTCACATTTGCCGACATCCACATCATCATAAACTTGCTCAAACCTATTCGAACTTGGTTCAATGATAGGACTACCCGGATCCTTCAATATCAAATTGGACTCAACAGCTTTGTCATATGTGAACTTTCTACGGTTATCAAATCTGATCAAATTATCGCGTCCATCAACAGTATCAACCTTTTCACCATGCAAGTCTTTACTTCCAGAATGTTCTCCATTGACCTTACTGCTCTCTTCATCAATCAAAGGAAAAATATTAGGCTCAATCACAATAGATGTCGGCCATGAGTCCATATAAGATGAAGTACTTCCAACTTCAGCACTTGTAATTGATACACTTGAGTCAATGGATGTTCCTTGACCACCAAGGTTAACACTTTCAGAGACAGTAGAGTTGGCAGAAGAAGATAATGTCATATTATGATCATTAGATCCACGACTAATTCTCGAAAAACGGCGCTCCATATAGTCGTCTTTTTTCTTGGGAGCTGCATTGAAAGCAACCCGATTTTTCCACAATGGAATAGGAGGATGTCCAATAGTGGGTTTCTGGAGCTCCTCAAATTTATTATCAGAGGATTTGTTAAGAATGAAACTTTTTCCAGTTCCTTTTATTTGGAAGGGATTAAGATCTGCAAAAAGATTTTTGGAATCCTCGGAGCTTTGACCAAATGGAACGACATTGACATTCAGTCTAACATTACTATCACCTGCATAGGACCCTTTGTACTTAGAAGTCCCAGTACCTAACAAGAAAAGATTTTCCAATTAATCAGGAGTAATTCAAGCAAGTACGGCAGAAAAACATAAATGTCATCATGCGCACCTGAGCTTGACGGCACAGACTCTGTCCTTCCATAGCCCAGTTTCCCATCTAGTGAGCTGGCCTCTGCTACAAAGTTTTGGTTGCTGCCTTCCTCATGTGATAGTGTCGTGGAAGAAATTCCAACATCATTGGAGCGGTGAAGAGAAGGAATTTTGCTCACTTTAGGGTTGTTAAAGGTAGCGGTGTCCTTTACACTTAATATGTCCGCTGGTATAAGTGTTCCAGGAGCTGCCATTAGATCAACCAAAAACTCCCTGAAAGCAGAAAATAAATAATCATTTCAATTGGTTTCAATAGAAATGTGCACCAACTCAATGAGTCTTTTAGAACCAGTTTTACATAACGTTCTTATCTTATGTTTCTATTAATAAGAAACGCATTTTTGTTTTATTGAATTACTAAAATTCCAAGGGAGAGGCCCCAACAGCAACAGCTGCAAAGGAGTTGAAAGAGCTTCCTCATTGACAATGATAGTTTCTTAACAATTATCCAACTTTAAGCAAGGTAAATGAAATGTATGTGTAACAGGGAAAGATCAATTACAAAATATGGAAAGAAAACTAACAATACTGATAACATAACTATTACAGCTAAAGGACATCATAAGAATCATAAAGACTGTCATTTACAAAGAAAATTATCCACAGGCATAACAGCCCAACTAACAGAGGAGGCCATAAGAAATTACAATGAGTACCAAGAAGGAATTCCACTTGTTGGTGATAAAAATCCTGAGGGAAATCCCGAAAGTTACTTGAAGATTGAGTTAAATAGAGGCATTAAGATGAAATAAAATGTAAGCTCAAGATGCACTTAGGATATAGCCTACTGGAGTTTCACACATCCGGGAAGAACAAAAGAAAAAAAAAAACTTTTTGCAGGGTGGACCACATATAATATATAGATAAATATACATGAATGATATTGAGTGGGGGAAATTTCACATATTTAGCTCAATGCATAAATTAAAATTAATTTAAGCACAAATCTTGTATCGAACCTACTAGACACAAATAAGTTGCTCAAACTTAAGTATATGTCTTCATAGCACAGAAGTAAGCCAATGGTGTACATGAGACTTTTTTTAAAACATAAACAAACTTTTCATTAATACATGTTAAACCACCATTCAACTCATGTGTCATCCATAAACAAACTCCAGAGCTTCAATAACTGTGCCTTCGTCAAACTGCATTACCCAAACACAAGAGTATCTATCTAACACGTACTACTCTTTTCACCCAGTTATTAAAAATTCAAAAGTGTCATTAATCATGAAATGAATGGAACGGAACAATGATATACCTTTCATCCTCCAACTTTATAATGTTGACAGCATCTTCTTCAACACCAGTATAGTGACTACCTTTAACAAGCCTACAAGGCATCTTGATACTGTCAGCTAACACCTATATCCAGGGAAGAAAGAAGTATGTTCTTGTAAAGCCAATTAAGCTTTGGTTCAAAAACATTATTATAATAAAGCTTAAATAATATTATTAAAACATATATGCTCAGACCTCACCACTCCAAGACTCTTAATTTCGTGAAACCTTATGGAGGGTTCTAGAACCCTCTACTTCAAGGGTTATTAAGGAAAAGAAACTGAACTTTTTCTAGCTCTTAATATTAACGGTAAAACCACATGCTTTATTAGATTTGACAAGCCATCTCTCATAAGAGAACTCTGATTGGAACTGCGCACTTTCATTTGGAACTGTCCTCTGTCTAGGGATCCTCATATCGTGCTCGCATCTGTTTTGGAGGGGCACCCTTTTAAGATGAAGGCCAGAGCCATTTGGGGCTGTTTTATCGGAGCTTTCATGTGGAACCTATGGCAAGAAGGAACAACTTGATCTTCGAAGACAAATCGTCCTCCTTTGCTCGTTTTTTTTAATCTATTGTCCTAACTGTAGTATTGTGGCTTAAACGCTCTCCCCTCTTTTCTGATTACAATTTCTCTACATTACTCTCTAACTGGAGTAGTCTTTTGTAATGGCCCATTGGCCCAAAATTTCATGATTTATTGAAATTGTTTCTTAACCATAAAAAGACTCTGTTATAAATTATAAACTACCATGATTGCTCATGGAGCTATAAAATCTTCAGTTAAGATTGATTGCATGATGTTACAGTGTCTAAGAGAGTTTGTTACTAGTTATCACCAACCTTGAAAAGCAATGCCCGATGTCTTGAGAGGCCAATATTAATAGAACCAATAGGCAATACACTGGTGTGAAGTGAAGACCTTAATTCTGTGCTTCTTTCCATCCACCTCGCTAGCATAAAATTGGCATCCTTTACAGGTCCTCCCATTTGTTTCTCAACAAGCTCAGCAAGCCTCTGAACTCTCACCTCAGTGCCGGGGCAATCTGCAATACATTGAGCAATTTGCAGCAGCTCTTCTAATGCACGATCAACCGTCATATTGACCATCACGACTTCAAAGCCAGAACTACCAAAGCTTGCTTCAATATCGGATAGAGATGGAATTTTTCCTTGGACTGCTGAATCCGTAGAGAGGACATCATAAAACCCATTGACAACTTTTTCTTCATAGTCAAGCAGATTATATTCCTTAAAATGCAATAAAATAAATATTAGATATTTGTATAGAAAACAAAGATATATAATAGACGCAAAAAAAGAGGAACAACTAGGGCATGTTTGGCTTTGAGAGGATGGGTTGGGTTGGGTTGAGTTGGGAAGAGAAGAGAAGATAAGTGAAATAAGTTTATGTTTGGGGGGAAG
>JBBMEF010000008.1:1017283-1032671 GCA_037832685.1 Sicyos baderoa
ACTCACTCCCCATTTCCCCGCTTAATCGGGGATTCACCGCCTCGTTCGGGGCGGGTCCCCGCGGGGCCGGGGTCGGGCGGGGAAAATGGACATCTCTAGGTGCACATAAGCTGATCCGAACAATATCAAATACCAAATTGAAGACTAGAGATTTCCTCTCTTCATCCATCCTCCACCTCTTGCTAGAAACCAACGAACACACCCTGCTTCTTCCCGCTCTTTCCTCCCCGAAGCGTTCTTCATGCCACCATAAAAGAGAAGACTCGATGATGCAACGCCTAGAGGTCATTCATCGACCCATCTTCATTTCCAGCTTTGTTGTCTAGTTTCGCCGATGATCTGATGTTGTCTTCAATTTGGGCTAGTTCAGAGATTGGATCGACATTTAACTGGTGCTGCCTTTCCCTTTTGAGAGCTCCTTGCTATGGTTGCTCGACATCTTCTCCAACAGGTGTCGACAGAGTAGATTCGAAGGCTTTTGGTGTTTCTACCCTATTTTTTCTGGACCGATCGAGCCAGTCTGGTTCGGTTAGCCGGTCTGACCATTATTTTAGAGGCTGACAAATTGTTTCTTTTATGAGATTCTTTGTTGATTGCGACTGCGATAGTGTTCTTCGACTTTGGTGTTGGCCAAATGTCGAATGCTCATGTATATGGCGAAAGTCATGCGAGCAACTATCCGGAAGACGATTATTTTGTTCGCTTGAGATTCATCAAGGAAGCTCTCCTCATCATCGATGTTGACTTAATTTTTTATCGCTTGTTGGCATGCGGGAAATCATGCGAGTTTTTCAATTTGAAGCCTCGATTCCTTGATAGTTTTCTTTTCTCTTTTACATTTTCTCGGCTGATGGAACATTGCTACTATGCCGTCTCTAGAGCCTATGTGATCTGCCCTACTCCATTCGACTGTCTTTGCTCAGATAGGGTTCTTCCTTCTTGGATGTTTCACTGACCTCAGTGTAGCGACAACATTTCTCTCCCTCGAAAGTTCGTGGTCCTCAACGTATCAACTTCCACTATTATCTCCATCCCTTGCAGAGTGCAATCCTTGTGGGTCTTCTTCACACTCTCCACCACCTAGCATCGAACTGGGATGTGTCTTTTTTCCCTTTCACTCTGTGCCAGATTCGTTGGTTCTTCTATATGCGAGTTCTTCCTTCAAGATGTGTAGTTGATAATGAGATAATCCCTCAGATATGCAAGTCTTCCTTTTAAGATTCAAACTTGGACGTTCAAATTTTTTAGAGTAGTAGTCTTGTATTTACTGTGTTATCTTATTGTATAAGTGGCTCAGAATTTGACCAAAAACATTGTAGAAGTCTCATATTATCAATGAAAATGTTTTCGTTTTGTATAAAAAAGAAGAGTTATGAGTTTGATAACGATTATGTAATTTATTTTATTCCAAAAAAGTTCTTTCTAATTGGTATTTGTGGTTTGCAAATGAAGGAGATTCCTTCGAAAAAGCAGCTTAATAGTTTTGAAGAGCACGTGGTTTTTTGTGATAGGTAGTTTGAAATTAGTTTTAGTTTTTGTGGCATGACGTGGAGGTTTATCTTTAAGTGTTGATCTTATGATCCTTGTTGGAAGTGTTCATTTTCTTATTCTAGTAAAGATGACTTCTAGATTGATGTGGCTGCATTTCTACAAGTTTTTTTGTAGCAGCTAGTTCGGCTACTGTTTGCGGGTTTTTTGTTCGTAGAACTCTGAATTGATTTAATGAAGTTTTGCCTTTGGTCCTTGACTTTCCTTGTGCAGCTGTGGATGTCTTTCAATCTGTTGTACACTTGCTTTGAAGCTGTTAATGTTTTCTTCAGTCTCTGGTGTAGGCCTGATGGCTATTATTAACTTGGCCCTATTTTCCTTTATAAATGGAATGTTGTCATTGAACTTTTTTCATTCTGATTTCTAAGTTGGATTTTTCAATTGTTCTTACAAAGATGTTAATTTTAACTTGAGAATGAAGGTTAAGCATGGAGGAACCTTCTAGTTTTTATTTTTTCTTTGGAGACACATCTGTGTATTCGAGTGTTTATTAATTAATGATTTTTTTTATTGATCCTGCAGGCATCCGAAAAACACAAATGTTGTTGAAGGCATTGTTAAATCCCTTGCTAGAGTTGTCTCCAGCGTACAGGTATTTATGGTTGGGATAAACAAGCAGTAAAATGGACCAGTGTTTTAAAAGGTGCACCTAGGCTCAAGTCCCACCTCTAGCGCCTCGCTTGTCCCAGGCGAGGCGCGTGTAATAAGGCGCGCGCCTCATGAGATTTTTTTATTTCCTTTGAGCTTTTTGTGTTTTAGATCCCCGTATTAGGCTGTTCGAAGCGCGTGGAGGTTGATAGTTGAATATTATGTATGTTTTATATATTATTCTTGGTTAAAACTTCTTTTATGTCCAGGAAAAGTGTTTTTTATTGCGTATACACAATATATTTTTTGTGTTTTTTATCTAGTGCGCCTTAAGTAAAAAAGCCATCGCCTTTTGGTGCGCCTTACGCTTTTTAAAACATTGAAAGGGACAAAGAAGAAAAGGGAGGGAGGAAATGATAAATTGAGATCAGTTATGAAGAAAAAAGGATTAAACTCGAGAACACTGGCTGCACTAGAAATCTTATGCAAAAGATTTTTATTATGATTCAAAAGTGTTCAATACTAGAGACTCACCCCCCATCTATAGAGGATTTCACAACAAACTAAGCATTTAAAAAATTGCACATGAATTTAACCAAAACGAGTGAACTAACTCACTAGTCACTATACCAATTCCCACTTTGGAAGCCTTTCTTCAGCTCTCTCATCTAGTCTTGTTTTTTCCTTTAGCTATGTATCTTCATTTTGTATTTTGTAATATGATTTCTTTCTTTATTATGTCTCTTTAATTTCTGTTTCCCTTCTTGGGTTTTTTGTAATCTTGAGCTCAGTCTCTTTTCATTCTCTTAATGGAAAGAAGTTTGTTTCTTGTTTTAAAAAAATTCCCTCAAGTATTACGTACTTTTAGTATTATATTTATTTTTGGGTGGCCTTTTTATTTTATTTTTATTTTTTGTTTTTGTATTCTTTCCCTCCATGTGAAGTTTGTATCTCCTAAGCATTAGTCTATTTTCAAAATAAATGTCGTTATCAATGGTTTTCATGCGAATAAGGGGCTCATTTTTCATTCTCTTAATGGAAAGAAGTTTGTTTCTTGTTTTAAAAAAATTCCCTCAAGTATTATGTACTTTTAGTATTATATTTATTTTTTTTGTTTCAAGTTTCTTTGTTTTCCTATGTACTTTTATTCATATTTTCAATGAATAAAATTGTTTATTGTTTCAAAAAAAAAGTATTATATTTATTTTTGGGTGGCCTTTTTATTTTATTTTTCTTTTTTGTTTTTGTATTCTTTCCCTCCATGTGAAGTTTGTATCTCCTAAGCATTAGTCTATTTTCAAAATAAATGTCGTTATCAATGGTTTTCATGCGGATAAGGGGCTCATTTCCCTACCTGGTAATGATATGTCTAGTTTCATTTCCTCCCTTGGAAAATGGGCAGCATACGGTGCTCATCACCTTATTATAGAAAGGTGGAACTCATCTCTTCACAGTCGCCCTCATTTCATTAAAGGTTATGGGGGTTGGATATCGATCTCAAACTTGCCTTTGGAATTTTAGATTCGAGACTCTTTTGTAGCTATCGGTAGCCATTTTGGGGGACTAGAAGAGATAAGCTATGACACGATAAACCTATGGTATTCAGATTCAGAATTTTGAGCTTCTCTGGTTCGAGCTACTTGCATTTTTTTGTGGTTCTCAGTTTAAGGGCATGCCTTTTGTTGCTCAACTCGTCTGAAGTTTTGCAGTTTTGGTTATCGGTATTTATTACTTTCAGATTTTGTAGTTTTTGTCTTGTTTTTGCTTTTTGTGGTTTGTTCTCGAGGATCTTCGCTTTCGGCTTGTAGCTCTTTGTTCTCTTTTGCATCCATTTTGTCTTTTTGTGGCTTATAGTGGCTTTGTTTCTCATTTATTCCATTCTCTTGTATTAGTCTTTCTGTTTTGAGTCTTGTTTCTTTGCACCTTGTTGTATTTTTTATTTTATTTTATCTGTTTTCTTCCCTCTTTTAGAGGTTTGTTATGTATTTTCTCACGCGGGAGTTGTATCTAGAGCTTTGCTTCTTTTCATTTACTTAATGAAAATTTTGTTTCTTGTTTCAAATAAAAAAGTCTATTTTCATTTATTGAATGAAAAGTTCCATTTTTTGTTAATATATTAAACATCAAATTCCCTCCGACTTAAAAAAGTTGAGCCTGTCTTTTTTCATCTAATCAATGAAAAGTGTTTCTTGTTAAAAAATTATTCATTAATAAACTTACAAAAACAAGAAAAAAAAATCCCACCCCTAATCACTACATCACATCAATGAAATATTTTTTCATTTAAAAGAAATTGGCCAAACAAATGCCCAACTCTCATGACTCTAAATGATTACTTCATTTGCAAACTTGAGGTAATAGATATTACAATATCTCTTCCAACTACAAAAATCAACCATATTTTTTAATGAACCAAATTTTCATTGAGAAAAGATGAGAATACTAGGAAAAAAAACGAAGAGCCCTAAAAAGAGATGAACTATACAAGGGGCCTCCAATCAAGAGATGAATGATTATTAAAATGGCATAAATGTCGAACTCTTTTCTAATCTAATGGTATAAATATTGTAGGTCCATGAGACCAGTGAAGAAAGCCTGGTAGCTGTTGCAGGAATGTTTAGTAGCAAGGCCAAAGGTAACTATTTTCTTTATTAATCAAATTATCCTTTTTCTGAGTTCTTTTAATTGTAGTTTGCTTTCTTTTCCCAGCATAAAGGTTGCTACAATAAATTTGAATTTCTTTTGGTCTGATTTTTTTGCGTTATTTTTTTCTGGGAAGTTGTTTCTCCTTCACGTAATCAAAAGTATGAACTCTTGGACTAAGGATATTTCAGACATGCTAATCCTAATGATTTTGTAACTGCATGTAATTTATAATGGTAAACATCTAAACTAATTTATGTGTTCTCTCTATCAAAATTAAAGTTGCATGATAAAATTCATTCTCAAGGATGCTAGGAAGATTGGAAGTACTTTCTTACTCTAGCTGATATTTTGTAAATGATTTAACACACACACATATATATAAATTATTTACATGGATGTAGTTTATCATAATAGATCAAAGTGGTTCAAATTGTACGTGTTAACCATCCTGAGTTGGCCTAGTGACCAATAGTCTCAAAGAAATAAGAGAGAATGAGTTCAATCCATGTTGGTTACCAACCTAGGATTTAGTGTCCTACGTATTCCTAATGAGTCAATTGTTGTTTTACTTATTTCGGAGCTCATAAGTTCAACTGTTTTGTTGAGTGGAAACTAGGAGAGTGATGATCGTAGGGAAGTTGCTTTCCAAAAACCTCTCCTTGACCCATCCTTATGCCAAAAGGAAGAGCTGCTTCATCTCTTAGGTTGAAGAATGGTATGGCTGAAGGAATCTCTTCTCTGTTTCGGAAGTGATCAAAGCATTTTCTCCCTCTCTCTACACCTTGCATTATCTGGCAGTTTTTTGTTCTTGATATCAGGAATATATGGAATAAATTCAGCAAATGTAGAGGATCTTTGTGAAAGGAATTGAGGATTTACAGGCTCTTTGCTATTCTAACTGGATTTTGGGAGGTAACTTCAGCATAATGAGATGCATTTGGGGAAAGTCCTCACTATCCGACATTTCCAGAAATTATAGAAGAGATTCCGACATTTCCTGTTTTGAGATAGTTAGTTACCAAGAATGAACTTTTAATGTAAACAAAATTGGACTTTTTATGTTATTTTGTCAACTAATTTAAATATGTTTTTACACTCTCCAAACTTGGGAGCTTGTATCTTTGAGCTTTGTCTCTTGTTCAATTTTTTTAAAACATGTTTTACTTATTTCACTTTATTTATTTTTCTTAATAAATTAGCATTTTTCTTTCAATACTTGAGAACAGAAGATCAAAACTCACATTTCCTGCAGGGATAGAATGGAGTCTTGATGGCGATGCTTCAAATGCCACTGTTTTGGTTGCTAGTGAAGCACATGCAATAACCTTGGCTGTTGAGGGCCTGTTAGGCGTTGTCTTTACTGTGGCTACTTTAACTGATGAAGCAGTTGACCTTGGGGAGGTATCTTGGTTTTCATTTTTTTGGTATATCTTAATTTATGATCATGTCTTATTAAGAATATGAAATGGGCTTATCCTTTCTTGTGTTCTTTTGATATTATAGATTGAATCCCCTAGGTCTGATTATGATCCACTCGGAAAGTGCAATGGAAGAATAGCAAGTGTCTGCATTTCAATGGTTGATTCTTTGTGGCTGACAATACTTGATGCATTGTCTCTTATTCTTACTAGGTATGTTTTTTTTCTTCGTATAGTATGTTTCATAATTGGTGCAGACCTTGAAATAAGCTTCTGATGAAAGATCACAGGGAGAGGCTATTGTCCTGGAGATCTTGAAAGGATATCAAGCTTTCACACAGGTACTGAGTATGATTACTGCTATCTTATTGTGGTGCTTTCCATGAGGATGTTGTTTTGATAAAAGCGTAGTTGGTGACATTTCCTTTTATAAAGAAATTTAAATGATCATTAAAATTTAAATGATCAAATGACATGAGTTCAAATTGAGTCGGGGAGTCGCGCAATCAAGGGTTATGTATGTAACACACCACCATCTAGTTATAACTTTTCTTATGAGCTTGTGATACAATTACACAAAGAAGCGAAACATTCACAAAATCAATATGCTTTTCCTTAAGGTTTCGAACGTCATCATCCTATCTTATTTCTTTCTTGCGTCTTTGTTACACATGGATTCTACAACTTTGTGTCGACATCTTCATCAATTTTTTCCTTTCTTCTTCGTAGCAAAACTTCGGCCGAGGTTCTTCAAATTTCCCTTGCACGGTTACACACTTTCGGGCTATTTTTTTTTTTTTTTCGTTCTTCATCTTCACTTGTCTTTTGTTTGTTGTTGTCCTGAAATAGTTGCATACTAACTTTGATGGTAACCTACCTTGGTATTATTCAAATAGGGAGGTTTCGAGAACTCCCCAATCTCACAAGGCCTAACCCTTTACCTCAATGCAATTCCTTTCCTCAACTCACTTTACCTCTTGGTATTTGTAGACTTACCACGTAACTAACTTCTAACTAATTCTAGTTAAGTAATCTAACCTAATATGGTGTCTATCATTACCCGCCCCCCAAAAATTCTCCTTGTCTTTAAGGTGTTGGTTACAAGAGAATTTCCAAGAAAATTTAATTAATGAAAGAGAAAAGAGAAAAAAAAAAATTCTAGCGACGACATTGGTGAATGAGTGGTGTGGTGGTGATGGATTTCCTTCTCTTTTAAAAATGGTGTTTATGCACAAGCCAGCCACTAAATGGTAGGATCTTTAAGTAACACTCAAGGGAGGGGGGTGGGGGGATAAACTAAATAATCACTCAACTACAACTACAAGCAAGTTCTATTTCATAAAGATTCCTCCTTTGTTATTTGTTGGTTATTTGCCATATTAGACTCCTATTATTTGTTCCTTAATAATTAGATTATTACCTTGTATTTGATATATTATTTAGAAAGGAAATTATCCTAATGTAATATATTTTCCTTATTTGTATAGTGAGGGTTTCTCTATTTAAGAAACCCTCCTCTAAATGAATAATACACAAAAATTATTCCTCTTAATTATTTCCACATTATTTTATTTGTGACCCTCTTATGCGTGACAACCAAATCTGCATGACCTTTTTTTTAGGTTAAACAAACACCCAAATCTTATTCACGGGTTCAAGATTAAACCAATTCAATTTTCTCAGAACCCACCACACCTTAATACAAATCCCAAAGAAATACACAAATAAATCTCACACAAATTGCCTATGCATGCAAGATACACAAATTGATACAAAAATAAAGAAACGGCCTCACAAAAATTGAACTATCTCGTTTGAAGAGTATGGCCGAGTATTCGTTCACTCTTTCTTTTCTTCATCGGCAATCAGATTCTTCTTCGTTTATGGTTTATCTTTTTTGTCCAAGTGATTTTTTGCCTCAGTTTCTTTTTCTCCTCTCTTAGACATGAAATACTCGAACCCCATCTCTCTTCTCTTAGACAT
The DNA here is from genome assembly GCA_037832685.1 of Sicyos baderoa. Lineage (NCBI taxonomy): Eukaryota > Viridiplantae > Streptophyta > Magnoliopsida > Cucurbitales > Cucurbitaceae > Sicyos > Sicyos baderoa. The sequence continues at coordinate 1,025,467 of JBBMEF010000008.1, forward strand.
AGCTAGCAATAAGATATAACAATAGAGAGATAAGAGACGATTATTTGAAGCAGCGAAACCCAAACTTATAACCAACTAACTACTTGATTAAAGTGATAAAAAAAAAAACAATTTCCTAGAAAATACCTGGATCTTGTGTAATTCTTTTGATTAAGACTTATGGGCCTTGTTATTCATTTATTTTAAAAGTACAAGAATGTTCATATGGGGGGATAAAAGTGGGAAGTTCAAAAAGTGAAATTGTGGAAGAACTAACTCTCCGAATTGAAGTGGAGATATATTTTACATTTTCCTTCTTGTTCAAAGGTGAATATGTTATTTGCACTCTACTTATGTGACGATTAATTAAGATGAATCACAGGCATGCGGAGTTCTCCATGCTGTTGAACCATTAAACTCATTTCTTGCCTCCCTTTGCAAATTTACAATTAATTTTCCGACTGAAGTGGAAAAGAAGAGGTATTTACTTCTATATAAATCAACTAGCAGTTCATTACTGGCCTTCTTTTGAAGCGAAAAAGAAGAGTTCTCAATTCTCTGTCTCCCCCACACAAGAACTAACATATGTTTGATAAATTGAAATTTGAAGCACGTTTTAGAAGTTGGTCTCCTGTACGTTTTCAAGGATCATATTGCTTAGCTTGTCTTTTGCTTGCATTGGATCTTATGTTTTTATGATCTATAGGAGTGGGATATATTTTTGAGTTTTCTAGTTTGTTAGGATTAGAAGGATCTGCTTGCCTGGAGATTTTTTTTTTTCACTCTATTTCAGTATTATTGTCGTTTTTTTGCTTTCCTTTTTATACTCACCTTTCTAGAGGGTTCTTTCCTCTTCGAGCATATATCTCTATTCATTTTTTGGAAGAAGAAACAATTTATTAGTAAAGATGTCCATTTTCCTGCGGGGACCCGCCCCGGGAATCCCCGGTTAGGCAGGGAACAAGGTCGGAGACGGGGGAGAAAAATTCCCCGCGGGCAAATCGGGGTCGGGGATGGGAAATGTATTCCCTGTCCCCGATTCCCCGATCCCCGCCCCACTTACTATGTTTTCTTTTCTTTTTTTAATAATTTTTATTTTACCCCTTTAATTTCTAATACAAGTATATTTGTTGATGAAATTTTCTATGTATATGAATATTTTTCTTTAATAATTAACATTATAGTTGAAACTTATAGATATTTTCTAAAAAAATCTATTTATTTAGAAGAATTGTCCAAAAAAATATATAAGAAATGATTTAAAAAAAAAAAATAAATCCCCGTGGGGAACGCGATCCTCGCCGGTGCCCCGTGAAGGATCCCCGCCCCGATCCCCGAGAAAAAAAAAAGGGATTTTTATGGGGACAAGGATTAAGTTTAGGACGGGGATTAAGTACACCTAAGTCTTTAGTGTGAAACTAATTATGAAGAAACGACTTAAGGGATATTATACCAGACGTATCACTCCCATTAACCACAATATCGTCAACATATACTGCCAGTAAGATAACACCATTCGTAGATCAACGATAGAAGAAAAAATGGTCTGACTTGTTTTTCTGCAATCCAAATTGTTCAACAACTTGACTGAATTTCCCAAACCAAGCTCGCAGACTTTGTTTTAACCCATACAAGGATTTTCGACGACGACACACTTTATATGTCTCCCCCTAAGTGTTGAAAGATGGAAGTTCAAATTCTCTAATTCTTCTTATTGATAATGAACCCAATGTTGGGTTTAAATAGAGTACAAGAGTTGACCTAATAATAAAAGGAATATATAAAATCTAATGATAAAAGGAAATATTACCTAATGATAAAAGAAAATGATAATACCTAATAATAAAATAAAAGATGACCTAATAATATTTGATCGATTTCTAAAATGAATAAATAATAAAAAATGATAAAAATACAATCATACTAAAAATAACCTAAACCAACATTCCCCTCCAAGCTGGATTGTATATGAAATACAAGCCAAGCTTGGATTTGAATTAATAAGAGTTGGTTCTTGGATGATGATGCGCCAATTTGATGATGATGCGCCAATTGAGATGATGATGATACTGATGCCAGACCAAGTGGATGAGTGCTGCCAAGCCAATTTGGGAAGCTGGTCAGGGCCAATTTGGTAAGCTGGTCAGTGCCAATTTGGGAAGCTGGTCAGATGCCAGGGCCAACTGAAAAAAAGAGACGACATGGTCAACTGTGAAAAGAGATGCCAGGGCCACTGAGAAAAGAGATACCAGGGCCACTGAGAAAAGAGATACCAGGGCCACTGGGATCTGGGAAAATTTGGAGAAACCAATTTGAAAATTTGGAGAAGGGCAATTGAGAAATTTGGAGAACGGCCAAATAATTGGGAAACCTGGATAACGACCAATTAATTGGAAAAACGCTCCAGGGTCAATTAATCGGGAAAAGATTGGTACTGCGAATATATATATATATATATATATTTTTTTTTTTTTTCGCTGGCAATTCATTGATGTCTTTAAAGAAAGAAAATTTGGCTGAGAATTTTTTGTTGAGAGGATGATGATTTTTATTTATAGGTTTTGAGATGAGGAAAATGAAATAGAGGTTTGAGGATTTTTTTTTTTTTGTTTTGTTGCGAAAAAACGAAGAAGATTATGAAGAAAAAGAAGAAAGTTTAGAACGGGAAGAGAAACAGTTTACCTGGATCAAAAGGAAAAACTTGAGGCTCTAATACCATGTTGAAAGATGGAAGTTCAAATTCTCTAATTCTTCTTATTGATAATGAACCCAATGTTGGGTTTAAATAGAGTACAAGAGTTGACCTAATAATAAAAGGAAAATATAAAATCTAATAATAAAATGAAATATGACCTAATGATAAAAGAAAATGATAATACCTAATAATAAAATAAAAGATGACCTAATAATATTTGATCGATTCCTAAAATGAATAAATAATTAAAAATGATAAAAATACAATCATACTAAAAATAACCTAAACCAACACTAAGCAATAAACCCAGGTGGTTGCTCCATAAATACCTCCTCTTGGAGATCACCATGCATGAATGTATTCTTAATATCAAGTTGATGCAAAGGCCAATCTTTAGAAGCTGCCACAAAAATGAATAACCTGATGGAGGTGAATTTAGCAAACAGAGAAAAAGTGTCAAAATAATCAACGCCATAAGTCTGAGCATAGCCCTTAGCAACAAGGCGAGCCTTTAAGCGAGCAACCAACCCATCTGGGTTAACCTTCACAACGAACACCCACTTACAACCAACCACTTTCTTGCCTGGAGGCCGAGACACTAACTCCCAAGTACCAGTACCATCTAAGGCTTGAATCTCTTCCATCATTGCAGCACGCCAACCAGAATCAGACAAGGCTTCACAAATTGTTTTAGGGACCGAGACTGAATCAAGGGATGAAATGAAAGAGAACGTAGCAGAAGATAAGTTTGCATAAGAGACACGAGAAGAAATCAGATACGTGCAAGTACGTTTACCTTTACGAAGAGCAATAAGGAGATCGTCACCCAATGTCGGATTTGATATCGAAGTGTTATCTGGGAGTGGACAGTCACCTGGAGGTTATGGTCGTCTCGAGTACACTTGAACAACGGGCGGACAGTCACTTGGAGGTGGGGACGTACGAGTCACAGTCATATAAATAAAAAGATCCTGAAATAAACAGTGACCATGAAAAAAACGAGATATAACAGTTAAGATCACGAGTGAGTTGACTAACATATATCAAGTTATAGGCGGAATTCGGTAAATAAAGTACCTACAGCATAAACAGAGATGAGGTGAGGTCAACAGTGCCAGACCCAAGAACAGAGGATTTGGATCCGTCAGCCAACGTAATATCCATCGCAGATCCAGTGGATAAACTTGTCGAAAATAAATGGGGATTACTTGTCATATGACTAGTAGCACCAGAGTCGAAGACTTATTTGGTGGGAGACGAAAGAAGACAACAGTTCATGTTACCTGAGCCAACACTAGCTGCAGTAGCCACAAATCTAGAAGACGATCCTGCCATAGACAATCAAATGGAGTCACCAGCCTTAGCAAATCATGTGATCGTAGAAATGAACCAGTTCAAAACAACTAATCAGTTCGGCAATTCCAGCACATGTGACTATTGGCTAAAAATAACAAAACACAAGGAGTGGTTTGGAAGCAAGCACGAACTAAAAAATGTTACTTAACAACCAATCCAGTTTGTACCGCAACAAACTCAACAAGTAACTTATTATCATGAAACAACCATACGCAACGCCAAAACACCAAGGAATGCAAAACTATCTCACCCCATAAACAAGTGACCAAGTAGGCTCACAAAAAACCATCCACGCAACCAACGAATCAACAAGTTAGACCCAAACAACAAACCAAAGTGAACAAATCCAATAATTACATCACACAAAACAACCACAATAACATCTCGCACCAAATCCGAACATTCTTAGTTGATGAAAATCGTAACCCAAATTGTAAATTCTAAAAACAAAACAACACCAACACCTCGGAAAACAATAGCAATAAACACCACCAACTAAGATTTGAATTAAAAAAACGAACACAAACCATTAAACTCGAGACAAAGAATGTACTAAAAACGGAAAATTCAAGCACACAAACATGTTGGAAACACCAAGGAGAGAAAAACCCAGAAAACGGGGGCAGCAAACGACCACTGCAAACGCGCCGGCAGCGACGATCGCACCTTGTAGTGGCGTGTGAGCCTCATGCGTTGCTCAAAATGGAACGAAACTTCCCAGACGTGTAGATCAGCATCTGGGCTACCTGATGGTGGCGGCAGAGATGATTAACTCGCTGGAAAAATTTTCCGGCGGCGGCCGTCTGGTGTGGGCAATGGTGAAATTTTTCTAAACCTAGTGCTCTGATACCATGTTGTATTTTAATATGAGAAGAAAATCACCTTATTTCATTGATTTGAGAGACTACATATATATAGGCTCAAGGAAATCCTAACTAGGAATGAGAAAGACTATAAAGGACAACACTTAAAATTAACTACTAAATAACCTCTAACAAAAGTCAAGACACCGACCAAATTATGGTGTGATAATCAAGCAGCCATCCTTATTGCGTCTAACTTGATTTTCCATGAATGGACAAAACACATCGCGGTTGATTGTCATTTTATAAGAGTGAAGATATAACAAGGTGTGATATCCACGAGATATGTGAAGATTGGAGAGCAAGTAGGAGATATCTTCACCAAAGCGCTGAATGGAACTTGGGTAGATTATCTCTCAAACAAGTTGGGCATGGTCAACATATATGCTCCAACTTGAGGGGAAGTGTTAGAATAATTAATTATGAAAATATTGTAATCTTATCTTTTTATTAGTAGTTCCATTAGGAGTAAGGTTAACCCTATACATTTGTATAAATATAACCCTTCAATGAAAGAAGAGACATGAAGTCTTCCTCTCAAATATAACATTTACACGTACCAATGCATTGATGTACACCCTCGAGAATCCACAATCTTTGATTTTAATGACCAAACTATTCTTACTTTCAAGTGTTCTTATTAAAACAAATATTTTGCAGCATCCCACAGGCTTCTAATTTGAAACGTCAGGAGCCTTTCACTGATCAAAGGGATACCGTCGTCCTTACCCCCAAGAATGTGCAGGTTTATATCAAGTTTCTACATTTGTTTTCTCTCATAGAATACTTTTTTCATATTTATTTTCAATTGTAATTAAATTATGCCTCCCATACTGAATCTCAGTGTAATATGATAGTTATAATTTAGTTGATTCTCATAATTTTTCAATTCAGGCCTTGAGGACTCTCTTCAATATTGCTCACCGATTGCACAATGTGTTGGGTCCATCTTGGGTGCTGGTACGTTAACTTATTAGTTATCTCTCACTTGTGTTGTAATTGGAGTAAGGTTGTTATAAGAAGTGTTAATTTAGGTCTTGGATACTCTTGCGGCTCTAGACCGAGCAATTCATTCACCACATGCCATGACACAGGTATCCTTTAATCTACGGTTGAGTCACCTTTTCTTTTTCTTTTTCTTTTGTATGAAGTGAGTTGAGGTTAGAAATGACCTTACTTTTTTTTTGAATTCAACAACAATTGGGATGGGGGATTCGAATCCGTAATCTCTTTATTACTAGGTCTTACATGCTGCTGTCGTATAGTCTAAGCTAAGAGGTGGCGGAGGTCGAAGGCTTGAGTTTTGAAGGTGTGCTCCCTTCAAGGTCACAGGCTCATCTGTGACATTAATTTGTAGACACCTTCCGTATCTCCATTTCTTTGATGTCTCCTGATGGCTGACTTAAGGACGGGTGTGGTTACCCCGAATATAGTGGAGCGAAGTTCCGATTTCCCAGTTTCTATAAAAAGACTACTTATTTGAAAAAAGAAAAAAGGAGGTCCAAGTGACTGCTTTTAAAACCTTTTGGTGAATACCGTTTTGAACTAAAATCCGTTTCAAAAAAAAAACAAAACAATCATTTCAGAAACTTTTTTGAACTAAATTAGGCGGTCCTATGTCAACTCTGCTTTTCTTGACCTACTGTTAATTCATCCAGTGGCGTATCACTTCAGCAGTTTGTATGGGTTCATTTGTTACTTTTGGCATATATGTTTTCTTTTATGCATACAGGAGGTATCCACTACTGTCCCAAAGCTTACAAGGGAATCATCGGGCCAGTACAGTGACTTTCACATTCTTTCTTCGCTAAATTCTCAGGTGAGTTAAATAATTATTTTAAAGATAGTGCTGCTTTCCTCCAGTTTCGTGGAACAGGAAGAGACAATGAAATTGTAGCATTTCTTGAAAAATAGAGTAACTTTACTGGGAATTGGTTCGAAAGTACCCAACCAAATACTATTTAATTGTGCACTTCCCATAATTACCATTTTTTCTTCTTTTTGAAGCTATTTGAGAGCTCAGCCCTGATGCACATATCTGCAGTGAATTCGCTTCTTTCAGCATTATGTCAGCTTTCTCATCAATACCTGACCAGTAGTTCAAGTGGTTTTGGCTTAGCTTCAAGTCAGAAAATTGGTAGCATCAATTTTTCTGTGGAAAGGATGATATGTATCCTTGTCAATAATCTTCACAGTACGTCAAATCAATGGATTTTCTATTTGTTGGTCAAGTTTAATGTTGGTTATTTTCCATATTAGACTCCTAGATTATTACCTTGTATTTGATATATTATTGAGAAAGGATATTATCC
>JBBMEF010000008.1:1045778-1062567 GCA_037832685.1 Sicyos baderoa
GTGGGGGTTTCTCTATTTAAGAAACCCTCCTCTAAATGAATAATACACATAAATTATTCCTCTTAATTATTTTCACAATTTAGATGCTAGGTTGTACATGAATGTCTATTGCCTACGGTTATTCTACTTTTTTATTTTAGTTTGTAATGCATTCATTCCCTTACAATGATAAGCAACATAGTACTTTGTGTTTTAGGTGTATGACAACAAGAAGAGAAAACCCAGACGGTGCACTTTGGAGATTGGCTGTTGAAGGTTTTAATCAAATACTTCTTGATGATGTGCAAAACTTAACTAGGAATGTTCTACCAGAGTCGTGCACTAGCAAACCAGCTAGAACTCGAATATGGAAGGAAGTTGCGGATGTTTATGAATTTTTCCTTGTGGGATATTGTGGGCGAGCTATATCCAGTTCCCTCCCATCTGGGTCACTCAAAGCTAATGAGGGTCTTGAGATGACCCTCTTAAACATTCTGGGTGACCAGATTCTTAAATCACCACTTGATGCACCTCATGATGTAATTTTCTCAAGCTGTCTTTGTCCTGCAATCTTATTAGTTTGATTTTCAAGTAAATCGTTATTATTAGCTATGATTGATGGATACTTAGCTTAATTTCAACAGAAAAAAGGACATTCAAATAACTTGGAGATATTAGAATTTAGATTTTACTGCTATTGCCCATGCTCACACTTGCACACATTATTGTGGCCCACTTTGCATGTTTGCCAGTTGCCTGTGTTGATGTCTTTGTTAATATATACCCAATCGACCTCCTTGCCTACATCTATCCTTTCTAGTTTAGGCTTTTTCCGTAGGCACATTGGTTTCTGCACACTTTCGTAATATCTCATTTTGATTCACTAATTGGTAGCCGATCATTTTCCTCCAATTTTTTTAATATATATGCATGTGTGCGTTCGTTTGTTTTATTTCTTATTTGATTTTTGTGGATGGAGTTTGACCATGTTGAATTGGGTGCTTCATTGTTCATAGTTTGTTGACAAATAGTTTCTCGACAGATATGAAAACTTCCACGTCCTTTATTCCAAGTGAATTTACAATATCATTTTGTAAAGCAACCTTGGCAATTGATCGTTTCTTTAAACTTCACTAATTTAATATTGTCGTTCATTATCATAATTCATAGGTTATCCAAAGACTAGTTTCCACATTGGACCGATGTGCATCACGAACTTGTTCGTTGCCTGTTGAGACTGTAGAGCTAATGCCCATCCACTGCAGCAGATTTTCCTTAACCTGTTTGCAGAAGTTGTTTTCTTTGAGCAGGTATTATTATTATATGAAAATGACCTTGAGTGGAATTTTAGTTAAAATTTAATGTTAAGATGGAATACTCGACTATATGGTCTCTTAGCAAATGTAATGGAAAGTCCATGATCTAACTATCTTGTCTGTCAAACTGCCCCAAGCAAAGTAACATGTGGGTCTGCTGATTGTTTTTTACAAACAGCGAGAGATTTAAATCCATAATCTCTTCGACTCATAGGTCACATCATCTCTTGTTGGCTAGACTGTTGTCTGATTGTAAAAGCACATGCTTTCAGAAGCAAGTTCAGTTCTGTGTCTTAGATCGGATACTTCTAGATGATCTGCAACCATTGAGCAAACAGTTTCGTTTTTTTTAATGATAAATTTCTGGACAAGCATAATAATGACCCATTCTTATGTTTCCCAACTTACAGAACTAATATTTTCCATGTTATCAGCTATGACAGCGAAGATGATGAATGGAGCTCGACAAGATGTGAAGTCAGCAAAATTTCAATCTTGTTACTTGTGACGAGATGCCAGAGCATCTTGGACAAGTTCCTGATCGATGAGAATGACCTTGGTGAGCAGTTTTTTTGCATCTGTCATCAGTAACTAAGAACGACGATCTATTTTTTTTCTCAAAAAATAAAGGAAGAATGATGTTCTGTTTATGTTCTTGTTGGGTGATAACCTATTCTTCATTATTCCCTTTGAACTTTGTAACTACAAGCAGGTGTACGTCCATTGCCTACCGCAAGGCTTGACGAAATTATGTATGTTCTTCAAGAACTAGCTCGTCTCAAAATCCATTACGATACTGCCTCAGTTCTTCCTTTGCCTTCACATTTAAAGATTGACCTGAACGAGGAGGAGAATTGTGATAGACGTCCTCACCTACTCATTTTATTTCCTTCCTTCCTTGAAATTGTCATCTCAAGGTAAAATAGCCGTGTCTTAAAAGGCATGCATCACAAGGCAGTTTATATATAGTCAACTGTTGTTTGTTATAACTAAATTTACCCTAACTACTATTAGCTTAAAATTTAAGGTTGAGGAGTTGTTTAACATTGTATCAGAGCAGGTTTGTGTTATAGAGTCATTCCTCCCTAATTAATATTAATTTTCATTACCAAACTCACAAGTAAAGGGGAATGTTTTTGATAAAATTAAATTTACCCGCAATCTATTAATTAAGTTTTAGGTTGATTAGTGATTTAACACTGTGAGACGTAGTACTAATTTACACTGAATACTGAAACATGAGTTTTAATTTGCAGCCATTCAAAGTTGTTCTGTTTGTTTTCTTCTGTTTTTTCCCCTGCATACGGAAAGTATTGCGATATTTTTACTTTGTTTTTATGAACTCTTGAAATGGGAAACCATTGCATTGAAGAACATGTGAAGTGAATAATCCAGCTGATGTTATGACGTTATGATTTACTTCTCTTTTGCCTTTTTTTTTGGTGGATAGAGAACCAAGGGTGAGGATATTGGTCCAAGTACTGCTTAGACTCACCGCGGCGGAATTGACTCTCGACAAGGTTAGCTTGGCCAACTGATTTGTCAAACAATAATTTTGTTCATGTTCTCCATATCATTCTTACAGAGCAGCTTGTAATAACAAGTTTTCGTGTATAAGTGTTTATTGTTATTCAGTTATATTTCAAACATCTTATCAAGCTGCCTATATTTCTTTCTGATAATCCTAGATTTATTTTTGTAACTTTAACGTCGGCTGTTTATCCTTGTGTTTTTTGTAAGATTATTTGAGAGAGAGTTCAATCTAATTCTTAGTATCTATTTTATATTTTCCCTCATGCCTCCAAAGTTTTGGCTTTCAACTTTTTATAATAAATTTTCGTGGGTTTTATTGATGAATATTTGATTTGTTTTTATTACAAATTTGTAGGTAATAAAATGAGTTCAGCCTCTAATTCGGAATTAGGTTGACTAAGATTTCTATTTTTACAACACAATTTTAACAGGTCCCAAATAATCATACTGATGGAAGATGGAACTCAAACATTGCCATTACTTTTGGCATACATATTTCCTTTAATTCATAATATATTTACTTTTTATAAAAAAAAAAACACATTCACTTATTTGTTCATCTTCTCAACTATACGGTTTACTGAGTCAAAAAGTGAAGTTGATGGATATCGCTCGCCAAAGCTCAGAAAGATTAGCTATCAGTGAAATAGTTAGTAGGGGGTGAACATGGGTTGGGTTGGGTTGAGGTGATTTTCAACCCAACCCAAAAATTTGGGTTGGTCAATTCTCCAACCCAACCCAACCCAATTAAAGACACAATCCAACCTAACCCTTTATTTTCGGGTTGGGTTATCGGGTTCATAATTGCAACTAACCTAAAATTTAAAAAATTCACCATGATAAGCAATGTATTTAATAAACAATTTCTAACGCCTCTTTTTCGATTCCTATAAATTTAGGACTAATATTAGCATAAGTATTCTCTTATTACTAATGCAAAATTCTAGTTTATCTAACTTCAAAACCTTATCAATAGGTTTTAAAAATATTAAAAAATAAAAGTCTAACGATAATAATTAAATAAAATAAGTATGCAACATATGATATAAATAATTAAATAATATAATAATTATGTTACGGTAAAAAAATATATTTTTTAAAACTAAATATGAAATTTGGGTTGGTCGGGTTGGGTTGGGTTGATTTAGGTCAACCCTTGACCCAACCCAACCCATGAAAATTCCATGATTTTCAACCCAACCCATTTAAGTATTCAACCCAACCCAACCCGACAATTCGGGTTGGGTTGGTTCGGATTTTTCGGGTTGTCGGATTAGTGTGTACCCCTAAGTTAGTATACCCTTTCAAGATTGATTTGAGTGAAAGTGTTGCAGTCGTGCAATTGTTACAAGTTAAAGTTCCTTTCATAACTATTTTATTTTTTATTTTTTAAATTTAAACTAATTTTTATTCTAATTCTCTATAAAGAGTTTTAACTTCCCTTCAAAATCGTTTAGAGATTGTAATCGAAACTTTAAATAGTAAAACAAAAAGCTATAAAGATCCATCAAAAACAAAAACACAAAATCAAAACAAGTCGTTATAAGCTGTTTTTTAGATTCCAAAATATAGTTTGGTTTTAAAAAACATATCTACCAACTACATACCAAAACAAACAAATTCATATATAAAAGTTGTAATTAGAGAATTTGTACTGTATACCAACTTTATGACCCCTATTAAAATTATAGCACATTTTTATCAAAAATTTGTTTATACCAGTTTCTCCTTAAAGTTGGTATAATTCCGAGTGATTGAACTCAATCAACAATATTTGATTGTATTGAATCAGTTTGTTAAGTGATTGAGCTTCATCACCTTTATCCGATTGAATCAATCGATTAACAGTGATTGAACTCAATCATTCTTTTCAAATGACCTATTTTCTGTTTTTTGTATATGTGCAATTATTTTCAGTTTTGTGCTATAGATATAATTTTTTAGCCCATTTTTGTCATACATAAAAAATCCCCTTGTATTTATAGGCTTAATTTTAAAAAATCAAATCATTTTTAAACCAGACTTTTTTTTTTGGCTAAGGTCAAATCGAAAACAAAATCGTCATTGACGCTCGTGAAAGTTAGAAATGCCTCAACCAACAAGATTAGTAGCTCAAGTGGCATTAGTGTATGCCTAATGACTAGGAGGTCTTGGGTTCGAGTCTCCCCACTCCCTAATTGTTATAATCTGAAAAAATAAGTTAGAAATGCCTCCGACAAAAAAAAAATAAAATCAAATCAAATGTGTTCACAATGATTTCATAGTTGGGTTGTAAACAAGTTCAACACCAGCGTCACGTGTTCGATCCCGAAAATTGGTACTTGCACCCGATATGTACTCAAAAATAAAAAAATAATAAAAAAGGAGCATTTGATTTCAGATTGGATGTGAATCCATGCAGGACAGATCCAACGTCAAAGTTTGGGGGGCCAATTCTTTTTTTTTATTTTATATATAATATATATTCATGAATATACAGGTACTTATACCATTAACTATTTTATGAGACAAACCTTATGATAGTTCTCAAATAGAGCACATTTTAGGTCGCATTAATTTATATTATTCTTTAGTTTTAGGAAAAGATGAGTGCGAAAGAGCGAAAATGTGAACCAAAACATAGAATTCCGTATGCATGCACATTTTAGCATCACATTTATGATTTTGCGGAAATAAGATAGAAAACATGCTAAAACGTTATAAAATGCAGGATTATGCGAGAAAGTGATTTACGGAGCTAAAACATGCGGATGACAACTAACACACGGAAACGAATATGCTGACATGACAGTTGCCTTCGAGAGACGACATCGACAAGGAAAGAATTCAGAGAATAAAATCAATTATTAAGGCGATGACAATTAAGCAATTTGAGGGAGCAAATCACGAGATCACATTTATGAGGATTTTTCAGCTCTATCCGACTTGACGACCAAGTAAATCAATACTATAAATATTCAGAAGAAGGTCGAAGTCGGGCGAGCTGATCGGATGGCCGACTAATTTCAGAATGAGGCCGAATCTCAGGAGGAAGCACGGGTTGTGTTGCAGAAGATGATGACAAGGGGACTGCGCACTTCACATTCGCATTAATTCCATTTTACTCTTTTTTTAGGAGTAGTTGTAGTAGAAAAACATTTGTTGATGAATAAAATCAGCTTATTTAACTTCCACTCTTGTTTCTAAGCTATGACTGCGTTAAAGGAGTTTTTACTTACTTTTATGAATAAATGCATGATAGGAGCGAATGCTAATTAAACTTACACTGTTGTGCTTATATTTAATCTCATGTGTCGTCTTGCTAACCACGCATGAGTCTTGCAATATTCCGGAAGGAATATGTGCATGTCGACCCAATATTCTATGTTAGGTTGTACGAATAGCTATTCGTTATTTAGGGTGTTAGGAATAACCTCACTATTACTTGCATTGCCTAGTTCCCATATGAAGTTTCTATGCGGAAGCAAGTTCTTCACAAACTATTGACTGCGGAAGCGTTTAATTGTGTAGGAAGCAAGAGTTGCATTATCTATCATCGCGCTTAATATTATTCTAGGATTGTTAAGTAAATTTCTACTCATTGCATTGCATGTTTATTTTATTGTATTTATTTTTTGTATTTGAAAACCAAACACAACTATCTTTTAAAACCAAAAACTTTTCTTTATTTACTTTTGAATCTTTTCTTAGAAATCGTAAGTCTAGACATCAATCTCGGTAGGATCGATAAAATATAAATACTTATCACTTAATGCACTCTCGACTACTTATTTTTGCGTAATGCTGCGATTTTGAATAGATGGGCTTAAATCAATAAAGTCTTGTCTTTCTATAATCTAAATTATCCACAGCTATACTACACCGTTAGTCGCAGTCACCTTCCGACCTATGATATTTTTTTATTTAATAACTATAAAAACATTTTTGATAACATTTAAAATATGAGTTTTTTCACAAAATATATATATTTATATCAAAATTTTAGAAAAATTCAAAATAACAAAAACTATGAATGTCATTTCAGTCACTTTGACATTTCAACCAATAACTTCAATCAAGTTAAACTAATTGAAATCAATCGGTCAAAATAATTAAAGATAAAATATTTTACCATGTATGAAATATATTTTTTAAAAGTTGATAAAGATACGAGAATTTAATACCTACAATAATTTTTCTTTAAAATATGTTTAAATTTTAAATATTTTATAGATATAAATTTGTAAAGAAAATATGGGTTATTATTATAATAATATAAAGATGTAGAAAATATATTAAATAATAATAATAATAACTATTTGTAAAAATATTTATACAAAAACAAAATAAGTGTAAACTATTCTTTTCTTTTTAGGAAATTTGCATTATATAGCAATTTTTTTTTTGCCCCATATTACAATTAGCTAAGTTTCTCAAATAAATCTTTCATAGCACATTCTATCCTTTTTTTTTAAAAAAAAAAAACACTATTCTACCCTTCTGGTCGACGACTTTGAGCGTAGGTCTTCTCAAGCTTCGACTTCAACGATTCTCTTCATTTTCTTCGACTTTTTCTTCTTCGTTTGAACCTTCAGTGTGCAAGGATTGATTTCGTTTCTCAATCCATCAAGATCAGTGAAGGATCTCGCTGCACTAAGTTTTAGGCACGAATTCATTTTCTACCTTTTTTACCTTTTGATCAAATTCCTTTTGATTTCAATCATTTTTATGTTTACTGGCAGCCAAACCTAGTTTTTGGATTTGAATTGTTGTCTATATGTAGTTGACTTATTGGTCTAATTTGATACTCGTTTTAGGCGGATTTTGTGACTTCTACTCGTGAAAATTCATTAGGTAATGGTAATTGAGATTTGCTCGACAAGTTTAACTACTTTATTCCTCCGTTTTCTCTGATTTTTCGTTTTCTTTTCATGTAAATGTACTCATATTGTGCTGTTAAACACTTGGTGCCCTAATTTGTTAGGCGATTTAATGGTAGGGGGTTTTGCATGAATAGAAAAAAAAGATCAAAAAAATACCACCAATAGCACTTTTTTGAAAATATTGTATATATAGTAGAAAAATGGGGCGCCCTTTGTAAAATGACTAAAAAACCATTCTATCAGTTTTGAGTTGATAGTCTTCAATCAATTTCAGGTGATAATCTTCAATCAATTTTCAGTTGATAGTCGTCAATCAGTTTCAGCTGATAGCGTTCAATTAATTTTCACAATCAATTTTCCAAACTAATTCATTTGGGACATAAAAAGGAAACGGTATGCTTAAAAAGACCGAAAAGCCCACTTCAATCAATTTGTTGATGATTGAATTTATCAGTTTACTAGTGATTGACTCGATTATTTTGCTAGTGATTGATTGATCTATTAGCTTTATGGTGATTGAATCTATCATTTTTATAGTGATTGAGTCTGTAACACACCGAAATATATTGTAACCACAATCCCACACATATGGGGAACCTGACCAACTAAGTTCTAGAATTAAGACTATAGTCTTTAAGCCACCTTGGAGAACCCTAATAAATATGAATAAGTGTCGTCACCATGACCCCGCCGCCATCCTGCAAAAGAAATCATATAAATAAATGGTGAGTATAAAAATACCTAATAAGTAGCTTTTCGACAGAGCGAACCTAACTCTCATCATTCCTGCTAGAATAACTACAACTATTGAAAATTGAATTATGAATCCGAAATAGAGCACACAACGTCACCATACTAAGGACTAACCTTCTGTTAGTAACACCCAACCCAACTGGTAGTGTAAGTCGGTCATAGATATTACTCCAACTTCATCTCTGTTGGGCTTGAATCGCACACATGAAATTAAATAAATGATAAATAATAGAGAATGATGACGTGGTAGTTCTTGTTTCGCTAAAGCGAAACTTCACTCCGATCTAGCTAATGGTGTGTGATTTCCAAAGGTTGTGCAAGTATACACAGTTTTTGTTGTAGCAAGTTTTAATGTAAGTAAAGGTCATATCCACAATGATTAGAGTTAAGCTCGTGCTTAAGCGACATTATGAGAATTGGGTAACGAGTAAAATATAGTTATGATGGAATTAAACTAGGTAAAATAAAATAATGCATCAGAAGGGGAATAGGACTTTTCGGAGAGTTTCGCTTGGGCGAAACTTCACAAGCTAAGAACGAAACACTAACTGCTTCTCTTTTGCTCTCCCAAGCACTTAAAAGCTGGCTCTCTCGAACTCAAACTCGCTAAATCCAAGCAAAACATCACTAGGCGAACCTTATCTCTAAGTGTTCATTTTACATGCAAGCGCTAACTTAGCAAAACCTAATGTTATGACATAAAAATTTGACACTTAGCTAGAGCTTCGCTTCGTCGAAATTCTCCTACTTGCCTATTTCCTTCAAATGAACTATTTAGCTACTCATAACATAAAAATAAACGCAAGGCAATAGGAAACCAATAAATCATATTCATTCAAAGCAATAAAACACATTCATTACAACTTAGCTACGACGAAAGTAAATAAAGCAGTAAACAGAGAAACAAGGTAAAGAAAGAGCCTGGTCGGAGTTGTATCACTGCAACTCCTTCTTTGGCTCCAACAACACTCTGCAGCTGGCTAAACTACTCCTATGCTAAAGGTAAATTAAGAAAACAACTAAACTACGACTAAGAAAACATCGGAAATGGTGATCGGAAATGGAACTCTACGACGGTGGACGACCCTTGGGCGAGAACCCTTGACTGGTAGGATAGATTGTCGTTATAATGTAGTAAATAAATTCAACACTACTTATTGCCAAGTAGAATTTCGAACTAGTTACACGCAAGTATACGTGGTCTGCAGTAAGTAATAAGTAAATTATCGATCTCCACAGGGATTGGAATTTATTCGAGGTGATGTCTAGAATTGAAAATAAAGACACGAATATAGTTGAATTGATTTGAGTTTTGAAACATAAAAGTAAAACAGTAGTAAATAAATAAGTTGAGAGAGGTAAGGCGTAGGTAAGGTATTGTGAGTACAACAATGGTGGTTTAGCAAGGAATATGCGGTAAGGAACTTCTATTATACTGCGCTGAAAATCTCTGCTTGCGCATTGGTTCGTGATAACTCTCAATTAGAGCATATTTTAGGCTGCTTTAGTTTGTATTATTCTTAGGATTAAAGGGATAACAACGCCCGAATAGAAACAATGCGATTAAAAACGTAGTAATCCGCATGCATATTGATGGGTGCGAATCTGGTGCTAATATAATGTCTAGTAAATAATTTTAAGCAAACTTATTTCTAAGTAACACTCAGAATCGATTATGCGCAAGTATACGCGGTCGGAATGTAACGGCCCGGGATCTTGGATCATCACTTGAGGTTAGTCTTGGCCGTTACGGTTGCTCGTTCGTTTTGTTTAAAAGAGAGGTTCTTGGTTTCTTGGTTACTAAAGGGTTCGTTCTTGGTTTTCTTGATTACAGGTGCAAGAATTGCTTTGGAGGTTAAGTTACATTTAAAACAAAATTAAAGAGTTAATCCTTGGGTGGGTTTAGTGGGGCTTGGTGTTGGTTTGAAAAGAGGGAAAATAAAGGAAAAGGTTTCCCTAGTTGAAGGCGCGACCTTGGAGTCTTGCTTAATTGAAATTAAAAAAAAAAAGGGAAATTGGGAATTAATTGGATTTAAGGCCGTCTTCTTCACGCACGCATTCCACCGCTTTGCTCAATCAAATCCGCACGCTGTTCTCCGTTCGCCACGTGAGTAGATTTCTTATTCTTCTTCTTCTTATTCGTTCGTCCTTCCATCGGTTCCATTCTGAAATCGCCGCTGTCGTCCGTTCTTGCAGATCGCCAGCCGCCCATGTCGAAGTCGTTAGCGCAACCTTGCAGCACACCCGAGAAGCGATTGCTCGCTTCACGCTATTTTCGCCCTTCGCCGATCGCAGCCACATAAACAGATCGCACGCCGATTTTGTTTTCCAAGGTAAGCTCGTCTGTTCCTTCGTCTTTCCGTTTCTTGGTTGCTTCGAGGGTTCCAATTGTTGTCGCGGTCTAACCATGTTACCGCTCCTAGGGTTGAGTTTCGCGTCAGACCGAGCCGCCGAAGACAGACGTAAGTAGTTCCGTTCGCTCAAGCGAGTGCGCAGCAACGTCGACCTTGTCGTGAACGCACCCGAGAAGTTGCTGCCTTCTCTTCCGCACGTGTTCGCCCAATCGCCAAATTGTTCGCTGATCCTTGCAGTTCGCGCGTGCAGCCGCGAATCATCAACTACTGACAACCTTTGTCCAGCAGCTTCAGGCAGTGTTCGCTTCACCGAAGCTTCGCCCCAGCGAACACGCATTACCGAGCAGCCTTGTTCTCCACTTTGGGTATTGTCTCCTTGCCTTCGTCTCATTGTTAGGTGTTGTCCAAGTGATTTAGGGGCTGTTTAGATAGATAACTCATCGTTTGTGCTTGATATCCTTGTTAGGTGATTGTTGTGAGTTTGCAGTTTGTTTCCTTCGCTTCCGCTGTTGCATCCAAACCAAGGTAAGGATTTCCTTACTGTGGTTCATGGACGATACGTTGCTTTTTTATATAGTTGTTTGTATGCTTGTGTATCAACTGCTGTTTGCTAGTGGATAGGTTTATTCTGTGAAACTCTGTTGACATGTATGTTTCCGATTTAATATGTAGCAGCATGCTAGGATTGACTGTGTATCGTATGAACTATTATCTGGATGACTATATGTTCATAGTACCATGTTATGATCTGATTCGTCTTTCCTGAATATGTAAAGTTGTCTGTTAAATACTTGCATACCTTAGTTAGAGTTTGCAGGAGTCATCTTTCGGGCTTTGTGGCAGGGATGTGAGGTTGTACCCCATCTCTGACCCGCCACCATGGTTCAGCTAACCGTGATGGCAGCCTAGTCCGCGGTTTTGGGTGAGTGACCAAAGGAAGCCGAGATGGTCAGGAGGATGACGAGACTTGTCTCGTCCCCGATCGCTGTCACGATCTCAGCGTGTCGGCAGTAGCCCAAGACTGCCGCCTGAAGGGGTTGGGACAGATCCATTGGGTGAGAGCCTACCCTTGGACGTATCCTAGCTGAGGGCGTACGATGCCAAATGGCTGGCAACAGTTTTGTGTCGAGGTCTCGCACCCCTGTTGTCAGCGACACCAATCCGAGTCATTAGGTCATGCGAACCTGGACCAGGGCAGTTAGCCCTAGACCAAGCTTTTACCTGGTGCCAGCAGCATGAGGTGCATGCACACGCTCATTACAGCGCGAGTGGAGAGCTCCCTCGGGATCTTAAGTTCAGTGTACCCAATGTTTACCCTGCCAAGTCATGACCAGCAAAGTAAGCAGAGAGCTCGAGTTACGTATGTTATGTTATGCTTTTGTATGAACAGTTGGAATGGTGTAAGTCCGCAAAATGGCATCCAAGAATTAAAAGTAAGAAAGAGAATGCATGGATGAATAACATGAAAGGGTTTGTAAAGTGAGCTAGTGTGCCTTGTATGCTTTTGACTAGATGATAGACTGTAACACGTTGTACCCCGATCGAGGATTCTTACTGAGTAAACTAGCTTTACTCACCCTTATTCATTTGTGGTTCCACATGTAACATGGAGGCGCAAAGGCAGGATCATGGATCATTATGTTTTTAGTTTGTTTTAAGTTCAAACTACGTACTCTGAGTCTCCATTGATGAATTGTTTTTAAGATTGTTTCATTGCATGTAGATAGGGCACAGAACCCTGAAGACTTTTATCGAATATCTGTTGGGATTCTTTTCATTGTTTTAGAATGAAAGTTATTTATGTTTTAAGATTCTCTGACCAGGGAGACATTTAAATGTTTTACTTTGGAACAGGTTCCTTAGATTAAATATTGTTTGATGCTTTGTTTTAAATTTCGAATCCTGCTGATATTCATGTCCGTTATTTCCGCTTTTAAAGTCATGCATGTAGTAAGGACCTAGGTATAGGATCTTTATTTGGTCGGGTCTTTACAGTTGGTATAAGAGTCCAGAGTCATAGATTCTGTAGACTGACTTACGTTGTAGGTCGTTGTCCATGATCCTCCGCGCTCCAACAGTCATCAGGTATGCTCTCTAGTTTAATGAACTAAGAAAGGGTTAAGAATTTACAATGCTTTTATCATCTAGGGTATACTTGCTTTGTTATGTTTGTGGCACAGAGAAGTACATGAACTGACTCGTTGTTTGCTTTTGGTTCAGATAACTAACATGGTAAACACGCGTACAGGACGAGGTCAGACAGTTAATCAGGGAGTCTGCATAGGCTCGGACGCAGCAGGGACGTCGTCCCAGGGGGAGGCCGAGAATAGGCCACCCGTAGCCCCGACTTCTGGTACGCCGAGTGACGGTGTAGACACGACCTTACCGCAGGAGCCCGCTCCAGGGGCAGACTTTGCTGCTAGTATGAGGTCTCTGATGGTAAGTCTTTTGAATGACCAGAGGGCCGAGACCCGAGCCATGCTAGAAGCTCAACGGGAGGAGTCCCCCGTTCAGATGGAGCAGTTGGCCAGGATGTTCCAGCAGGGGGCCCCATCACCCCCAGTTCCTCCTGCAGCTTCAGCATCACCAGCTCCACGGGAGCCAGTTGTGGCCGGGCCTGTTGAGTGGCTTAGAGATTTTGTTAAGTGGAAGCCTGAAAAGTTTGATGCGTTGGGAGATCCCATGACTGCATCAATGTGGATCTCAAAACTAGAGTACACTTTCCTTGTCATGGAGTGCCCCGAGGTGCAGAAGGCCAGGAGGTGGTGGGAGTCCACTCTGGAGGGGAGACCAGCTGGTTCTCTGCCAGTCACTTGGGAATTCTTCAAGTCGGCCTCTAAGACCAAGTACATCAGCGCCGAGGTTCAGGAAAGGATGATTGATATGTTCTCTAGCCTTAAACAGGGAACAGACTCGATTGAGGAATACAAATGCAAGTTTTTGGAGTATGGATACTTCGCTGAGGAGATGATCTCGACACCTGAGTCGAAGATCAGGAGATTCATTGCCGGCCTGAGACACCGAGTGTCTCAAGATGTTAGGGCCCTTGCCCCTGATACGTATGAGAGAGTTGTTGAGTTAGCGATCATCTATAACGCTAAGGATCGCCTAGATCAGTCCGTAACAGTCACGCTGGTACAGAGAAAGCCCCTGAAGTTACAGGGCAGAAAAGGAAGTTCGAGACTTCAGGTAGCCAGCATGGAGGCGGCCAGCGCCGCTCAGGACCCTTTCAAAAGAAAGGTTAGCCTCGCAGTCAGGGAAACCGAGGTCGTTTCCAGCCCCGTCAACATGACGGTGTCAAGCAGAACCCTCAGTGTAACACTTATGGGAAGTTCCACCCGGGAGCTTGTCGAGTTGGTTCTGGTCTCTGTTTCAGATATGGGAAGGAGGGGCATATGGCCCGGAATTGTACCCAACCAGCAACCACAGTTCAGCCAGTGCAGCAGCAGCAGTAGCGTCGTGTGTTTGCCACGACTCGTCAGGAGGCAGATCGTACAGACGCCATTGTGGCAGGTACGCTTCTTGTCTTGGATCATTATGCTTTTGTCCTGTTTGATTCCGGTTCTACGCATTCCTTTATATCTGATTCTTTTGCTGAGTATGCATGTTTAGGATTAGAGCTTTTAGGTTATGAGATGTCTGTGGCAACTCCTTCGGGAGTTAGCATGTTAGCTAGCCTAAAAGTTAAAGAGGGTCAGATACGGATATCCGACGAGTTGTTAGAGGTGTCACTCAAAGTATTGGCTATGAGTGGGTTCGACGTAATCCTAGGCATGGAGTGGGTGGCAGAAAACCACGCAGTAATAGACTGCCGTCAGAAGGAGGTAGTGTTCAGGCCGCCTGGACGGCCCAGTTTTAAATTTTGAGGAGTTCAGAGCGGAGTGTGTCCGCCCTTAGTCTCTGCAGTGAAAGCCAGTTGTCTGATAGCTCGAGGAGCTTGAGACTTCTTGGCTAAGTTTTCTGTGGAGAGCAATGCCCCAAAGACCGTTGACAAAGTACCTGTTGTGCAAGAATTCACAGACGTGTTTCTAGAGGAGTTACCAGGCTTCCCGCCAAAGAGAGAGGTAGATTTTACCATCGAGCTTGAGCCGGGATTTTTTCCTATCTCAAAGGCTCCTTATCGTATGGCGCCAGCTCAGTTGAAAGAGCTCAAGGAGCAGTTTCCGGAGATGCTTGACCGAGGTTTTATTCGGCCGAGTGTGTCCCCATGGGGAGCACTAGTTTTATAACTTAAAAAGAAAGACGGTTTGATGCGCCTGTGCATCGATTATTAGGAGCTGAACAAAGTGACAGTTAAGAATAAGTATCCTTTGCCGCGCATTGATGATCTGTAAGACCAGCTTCAGGGAGCCTCTGTATTTTCTAAGATCGATTTGAGGTCAGGTTACTATCAGCTAAGGATTCGGGATGCAGACATCCCTAATACGGCATTCAGATCGAGGTATGGTCATTACGAGTTTGTGGTCATGTCATTTGGACTGACTAACGCCTCAACAGCATTTATGGACATGATAGACAGGGTGTTCAAGGCATTCTTGGATCGCTTTGTTATCGTGTTCATAGATGAAATTTTGATCTATTCAATCTGAGGAGGACCATGCTTCGCACCTCAGACAAATCTTGACAGCCTTGAGAGAGAATTCGTTGTTTGGTAAATTTTCTAAGTGTGACTTTTGGCTCAAGGAAGTAGCTTTCCTTGGACACGTTGTGTCCTAGGAGGGAGTGGCAGTGGACCCCTCAAAGATTGATGCATTCAGTTCGTGGGCCAGACCGACTACATTTTCTGAGATTCGTAGTTTTCTAGGTTTGGCAGGCTACTACCGCTGTTTTGTTCAGGGCTTTTCTGCCATAGCAGCTCCGTTGACCAGGTTGACCAGAAAGGGAGTTGAGTTTGTTTGGGATAGCAAGTGCGATGAGAGTTTCGCGAAGCTAAAACGCAGTTTGACCACAGGCACCTGTATTGGCAGTTCATAAGGGTACAGGTGGTTTTGTTGTGTACAGTGATGCTTCTAAGTTTGGGTTGGGTTGTGTTTTGATGCAGAACGGTAAAGTGATTGCGTATGCTTCGAGATAGTTGAAATCGTATGAGCAGAATTACCCGACTCACGACATGGAGCTGGCAGCTGTGGTGTTTGCTTTGAAGATTTGGAGGCACTATTTGCGGTGAAAAGATTCAGTTGTTCACCGACCACCAGAGTCTCAAGTACTTCTTCACCCAGAAGGAGCTGAACATGAGACACAAGAGATGGTTGGAGTTGGTAAAGGATTATGATTGTGAAATCCTTTATCATACTGGTAAGGCAAACGTAGTAACGGATGCACTTAGTTGGAAGACTTCGCATTCGGCATCTCTGTCGGTTGGACCCACAGAGTCATATAAGGAAAGATCTCGAGAGGGCCGGTATCACGGTCTTGTTAGGAGGAGTTACCTCCAAGGTAGCTCAGTTGACGATTCAGCCATCCATTAAGCAAAAGATCATTCGGGTACAGGCAGATGGAGACTTTGACTTTGTTGTGTCATCAGACGCGAGTTTGAGGATCAAGAATCGTTAGTGTGTTCCACCTGATGATAGTATTCGTACCGAGTTACTCACCGAGGCCCATTGTTCGTCGTTTGCTTGGCATCGTGGTGGTAATAAGATGTACCAGGACCTCAAGCAGACTTACTGGTGCATGGGAATGAAAAGAGATATTGCCCAGTTTGTAAGCTGGTGTTTCACTTGTCAGCAAGTGAAGGCACCTAGACAGAAGCCGACAGGGTTGTTACAACCGCTTGGCGTCCCGCAGTGGAAGTGGGAAGAGATCATCGTGGACTACATTTCAGGTTTGCCTAAGACTCAGAGAGGTTATACACAGATTTGTGTGATCATTGACAGATTGACCAAGTGTGCGCACTTCGTCCCCGGTAGAATAAATTATATCGTGGAGCAGTGGGCACAACTCTTCTTGGAGCAGATTGTGAGGTACCATGGAGTTCCCGTGAAGATCATTT
>JBBMEF010000008.1:1062667-1075925 GCA_037832685.1 Sicyos baderoa
GTTCGCGCGAGCGAAGCTCGGCGAAACGAAACCTTTTCGCCAGGACACTCGCTAGAGCGAAGCTCAGCGAAAACGAAATCCAAAGACTTTCCACTTTAGGTTATTTTTTTCAAACTCTTAGGTAACGGTTCGACTTTCCGGGCCGTTACATGCTGCCTCAAAGCATCTACAGCCTCTTTTGCCCTCTTCTTTTTCTCGACCTTTCTTTTCTTTCTCTCTTCTTCCTTCGCAATCAGCCTTACTGTAATAGCCTTCATCTGGGCCATCTCATCCAACAGCCCTTGGGGAATGATGGGGCTTGCGACCCCTTTCGCTGGCTCTACTGATGCGCTCGCCTTTGCGAGACTTTCATCCTTTTCTTGCTCTGCCAATTTTACTTGCTCAACTAACCTCGCCCTCGCCCCACCTTCGCTTTCTTTAAACCCTTTGCCACAGAAGGCGATTCTACACTCTCAGAAGGTTCAGAAAACTTACTTGGTGACTTTGGTGGAGGCAGAGGCATCGTTTGTCTTGGCGAGATGTTCGTCGACTTGTCCCCAGCGTCACCTTTGTTTGCGGGCTGATCTTTCCCTTTCACCTCGTTGGCCTTGTCACTTGCCTTGGACGAAGCCTCAGCAGACTTCGTCGACCTTGGCTTGTTCTCAGATTGCCTCGGCTTCATGAAGTATGACATGGAAGCTTGCTTCGTTGGTCCTTCACCAGCCTTTCCTTTCTTGTCGAACCCTTCAGAAACTTTCGCAGCGGCCGGACCAACGCTCGTTTTAGCCGAAGCCCCAGCAGGCTTCAACGAACTTTTCTTCTCTGGGACCTTTTTCGTTGATCCTTCCCCAACTTTGACTAGCTTCAGCGAGGCACTCTCCTCAAAGAAGAGTTTCTTCCTCAGCCCTGCGAACTTTGAAGGGTCGACTTTACCTTTAAGACCTCGCTTCTTCGAATCGGCAGTGGGAATGTTCTTGTCGGCCATGTCTGTGGATTAACGAAGCGGATTTTCGAAGGGTTGAGAAAGAAATGAAGATCAGAGATGATCTGCAAATGAAAATCGGAAAATGAAGATCGAAGATCTGGGCAAATGGCGGCTGAAATGGAGAGAGCTTTTAGGGTTTTGGAAATTTGCGAGCGTAAAGAATGAAATGGAAAAGGAGTTGGGTATTTATAGGGGGCGAAGGTGAACAGTCGGCTAGGGCAACGGGCGGATGAAGTGACGCGCGCAGTTGGAATTTGGGGAAGGGGAAGCATCGCGAGATCTTGGGTGTTGGATTTCCAATCATGATGACACTTGGAGGCCAGGGGTTAAACGAGTCAGTCGAATCGAAGTGTGTCAGGCGGCACAGGCGTGCGTCCGCGTCAGCTGACGTACGGCTCAAATTTCTGACGTCACCTCGTGATGTAAATGAAGAACAATCCTTCGCGTGGGTGAAGGATATTGTAAGCGATGACGAAGAAATCCAAAAATTTCCCAAGTGACCGATTCTTATGTTTTAGTGACAAAAAAGGTATAAAGTGGTGAAACTATCCTAAGAAAGACTTAAAAATTCTACAACTAAAATATGTACAAGCTAAGTTCTACTAACCTGGCCTGGAGCAATTTTCATGAAATTGACATAGATAGTACCTTTTCTCCAGCGAACAATCATGCGAGAGACTAAATAATGATCTTTTGTGGTGCCCCATTGATAACTCTCAAATAGAGAGTTAATTAGCCCTGAAATAAGGTGTTTTTAAGTCATATTCTTGCATTATAACATTCATTTGGTAGCTTGAATCACCATAGAACAGAGAAATATCTATAAAATGCAATACATGTTGTAAAAGAGGCAATAATTAGAAATCCTAGGAAAAAGAGAGTTTTTGAGTCAAAATGCATAGTTCTCAGCATTATTTCAAGCATTTCTGGAACCTTTGACTCGTTGGAATTATTCCTATCTTTTCAGGGTATTGAATACAAAGTTGCTGGGACAAAGTCTGATCAAGAGAGAATGTTTGAAAGTGAAGAATCAAAGTTTGTGAAGAAAAGCTTACCGCTTCCAGTATTTATTTGCGCATTCGGTGAAGTCCAGAAGATGTTGTTGTCCCCCCCTTGTGGTCCTGGGCAGAAGTTGCATGACTGTGGTCCCCCATTGCTGAGCCGTTGATCTACATTTTGAATGAGCTATTTAAGGATCATTTTTTGGGATTTGAGAGGAG
This sequence comes from Sicyos baderoa, assembly GCA_037832685.1. NCBI lineage: Eukaryota > Viridiplantae > Streptophyta > Magnoliopsida > Cucurbitales > Cucurbitaceae > Sicyos > Sicyos baderoa. Next base: position 1,064,852 of record JBBMEF010000008.1, read on the forward strand.
GCTGGATTGAGAGCCCCAAAGGCTTTTGGGAGAGAACTTCGAGAGCTGCTGGAATTGCCTCAGAGTCAGCAGCATTTGTTCAGCATTTCTGCAATTTCGTATTTCGAACTTTCTTCTTTGTTTACTTTGTAGTTTCCTTCTTTCATAGTGTAGATCTTTGTTTTCCTGAGCATGAAGACTTGTGATTGTTCGTAATTGTAGATCGTAGTTTATCTCTATCATATTTCAGCGCTTTCACGTCTTCAAGTACTTTATGTTGTTATTTTGTTGTTGATCGGAGTTTATGCAAGTTTGGATCGCTGTTTCATTGTTGAATTTGTTCATCTATTGAATTTCCGAATCTTCATCTCTGTTTTATGAAGTTTACAACATTCTATACTTCTGTTTTTGTTATTGTTGATGCGGTCATGAGCTAAGTCTTTATTAGGTGAAGTTTAAGGGAACAGGTGTGTGAAGCATGTTCTTGTGGTAATTAGGGAGATGTTGAGCTTAGTTGTCCTAGGCATTTTAATCCTTAGGACGTTTCGACCGGCCATCCATTCGTGTTATTTTGCTTCGTCGTCTCGAGAGGGAGAAGAGTTAGAGATCTACTAGAGATAACCATTAGTTTCAGGATTAGGAACTCCTACCTGTTAAAGAAGGAGATTAGAGATAATCGCTTCGCTAGTGCGCATTACGTGTTTGTGAGCTTTGAACTTTGATGTGAGAGTGCAAGTTTAAGGAGGATGAAAGCATCCCGAGAGGGAGCTTTAGAACTCGCGGTTGTGCGGAGTTTACTTCTTATCACTAGCATTATTCCCGTTGCATGTAGATCACACTTAACCAACCTTAACCTGAGCCTATTTCTTTATCGAAAGTAATTTATGTTGCATTTAACATTTACGTTAGCATTTATGTTATAATTGCATTCTGTTCTAATTTCTTATTGTTACTTCTACGATACTCAGTGGTGACAGCATTTTGTGTCACATTTGCATGTTATTTCATTTTACTCTTAAAAATACTTTGACACCATTTGAAATATCATTTACTTTCCTGCCTTTGACTTTTCATTGAGCATTTAATTAGATTAAACCAGTCCATGTGGAGATGACTATTACTTATCACTTGATCATGAACGACCATGTATACTTGCATGTTATCGGTTGAATGCTAAAGATATCGCACTTAAAAGATTATATTCAATTAGCTTCCCGTTCTATTAAAAAACATTATCAACACGTATCACCCATCCTTAACAACTTGTTTGAGCCTTCGTGAGTACTCAAATATTTTCACGTTATCACCTGAAATTGAGATCATTTGCGAACACATTAGATTTTTAAATGGATCGACATTACATACCTCATTCTTCAAGGCTTCAGTTTGAATTGTCACATTCGCTTGGTATTGCTCCAACCAGAAGTTGTCAACATATGGTTCATCATCCCCTGTAAACATAAATCCTTGAGGGCATGGAGGTGGAGGAATTTCAAGCATGGTCAAATTCTCCCTGGAGCTGTCGTCAGCTTGAGGTATTTGGATCAACTCATCAACCAAGAATTTTCTCTCTTCCATAGGCATTTGCTCAACATTCACTTCATCATGATAATCCGGAAACATTTCCCTGGGCTTTCGCTCAAGATTCGCACAAGCAAATGATTCTGCCTCGTTGACTTCGTCATGGTCAAATGTATACGCGGGGAATTGTTTCAACAGAGCAAAACATTCTTCCTCGTTGAGCTTTTCCTCATCGTATTGAAATTGTTCGTATGGATGGACTTGCTCAATTTCTTTGTCTCGCTGAGTTACGTCATAGTTCATTGGCTGAGGTTCGCACGGATTGCTTAGCTCAACTCCTTCGTTGGTCAACATCATTCGCTTGATTTGGATGTGATTGTCCATCTTCTCGATACTTGATCTAAGAAGCTCTTCCAACGATTGCTCAGGAGCTTGTTCAAACATAGGGTGTTCGTGGTATGCGAACTCGGCACAGTTACTATTTGTGAACTCGTGAATGAAACTTTGGTGGTTTTGAGCGATGAAGTCATTCTCGACGAAGTAGCTTTTGTCTTGAGCAAATTCTTGGTTTGCATTGGCGAACTCAAAATTTCCATTATATGGCTCGAAGTCTTGTTGATGTTGAATGCCTAAGCCACATTGGTTGTTTGCTGCTTCGTAAGTGCAGGCATTCTGTTGGTTGAGTCTTTGTGTTACATTCTGCAAGATCTCATATATTGTCAAGTTAGGATTTGTAGGGCTCTCTTCACAATTGTGGCTGTCTCCACAAAAAATTTGACTCTGAAAGTTCGTTGAATAATTCTCTAAAGCTAACCAAGGAGTCGCTAAAGCGAACCGCTTCTCTATTCTATCGTAAGTGTGTCAATCTCTAAGAAATGTGCAAGTATACACAGTTCTTGTTGTAGCAAGTTTTAATGTAAGAAAATGTCATCTCCACAGGGAAAAGTGCAAATTATGCTTAAGCAAAATTAAAAGAGTTGGGTAACGAATGATTTGAAAGTTAAATTGCAACTAAACTAAGTGAATGAAATACGAAATGAACATTGGAAGGGGAATAGAACTTTTGGGGTTGTTTCGCTTAAGCGAAACCTCACACGCTAAAGGCGAAAATTACTAGCTTCTCTTTGGCTCTCTTGAGCTCTAGAAGTGGTTCTCTCAAACTCCTGGTTTGGTTCTCTCGAACTCGAACACTATAACTAAGCGAACAACACTTGACGAATCTTATGTCTAAGCATTCATTTTACATGCAAGTAGAACTTAGCAAAACCTAGTGTTATAACATGCAATTTCGTTCTATCACATATGCTTCTCTCGAAGACGAAATAAAACTAACACAACATGCATAATATTCACTTTAACTAGAAGTTTGGCTTAGGCGAAACTTTCCTACTTGCCTACTTCCTTCCCACGAACTGATTAACTAACCATATTGTAAAAAGCTTGTAAATGTCTTCATTGAAAGCAATAAAAAGGTTTACTACAAGTTATACTAAGGCGAAAGTAAAGAAAGCAATAAAGGAGAAACAAGGTTAGAAGAAGCATGGTCGGAGATATCTCGCAACAGCTCCTCTTTAGCTCCGACGAACGCTGCAACTCCGGCTACACTACTCCTATGCTTAAGCTAAACTACGAAACAACTCAAAATTCCAAACGGCTAAGAACAACGGCTAAAACTACATAAGTGGTGGTCAGAAAATGGAAAAAAGAGCTAATCTACGGCGGACGACCCTCTCGGATTCGACAAGCTCAAATAAAGGGTGAAGGGCTCTTTTTATAGCCAGCACAAGACGACAAACACTGAGGCGTGTGGGTCTTTGTCCCTTGGGGACCACTGACACCTCTGCACGAACCATTACGATTGGGACCACTGACATTCTCTGCTTCACGATCAACCTTTGCAAAAGTTGTCCAAGTTGGGACCACTTCCTTCGTCAGGGGTGTTTTCGTTTAGTTTCACCACAACGAACCTATGTCAAGATAGTCACTTCGTTTGGCTCTGGTTCGTTGGCTTCGTTATGACGAAGTGCTGCTTCGTCTGATTGGCTTCGTTGAATGTTGAGACGAGGTGTGTTTTACTTTGTGATGCTTTGTTATAACGAACACCTTCGTCATGATGGGCTTCCCATAGTTCGGTTTGGCGAACCTCCCTTCTTACTTGAACTTCGCTTTGCTTCATCAAGTTCGCTGTAGACACTTAAAAGAAACATCAAATCCTTCAACATAATATAATTGCACACAATCAAGCACTTGTGCTACAGCTAAACTTCTAAAATGCATCCTACTCAGAAAACCATAGGATTGTTCGCTTATGCGAAACCATGTTATAATTGAGCGAAAGTTCATATTAATTCAATCAAATATTAGCAAATTCATATCAAATATATATCTATTTCCTTACTTTAACTTTCAATTCTGGAGAGTTACCAATTAGTCTGCATTATTATTAAGTTTTAGAGAAAAGATAAGTGCGATGATAACAAGAATGTGCTTAAAATGTAGAATTTTGCATGCATATATATTTTAGCATCACTTTTATAATGATGCGGAAACAGAAAGGAAAACGAAATAAAAGATCACATTTTGCAGGATTATGCGAGAAAGAGAATAATGGAGCTGAAACACGCGGATGGCAACAATCACACAAGACAAATATGCTGACATGGCAGTTGCCTTCGAGAAATGACATCGACAAGGAAATAATCTAGAGAATAAATCACATTATGACGATGTCAATTAGAGCAATTAGAGGAAGCAAATCACGAGATTACATTTATGAAGATTTTCCCGCTTGATCCGACTTACCGACCAAGTAATTTCACACTATAAATATCCAGAAGAAGGTCGAAATTGTGCGAGCTGATCGGATAGCCGACTAATTTCACGATTAGACCAAATCTCAGGAGGAAGCATCGGTTGTGTTGCGGAAGCTGATGACAAGGAGACTACGCACTTTACATTCGCATCAATTCCAATTTTTATTATTTTATTAGATGTAGTTGTAGTAGAGAAACAATTGTGGATGAATAAAATTGGCTTGTTTAACTTCTACCTTGTTTTGAAACTATGATTGCGTTATAGGAGTATTTTATTTACTTACAAAATTAGTTGCATATTAGGTTCGAATGCTAATTACACTTACACTGTTGTGCTTTATTTGAACTCATGCGTCGTCTTACTAACCACGCATGAGCCTTGCAATACTCTGGAACGAAGATGTGCATATTGACCCAGTATGCTATGATAGGTTGTACGAACTGTTGTTCGTTATTTAGGGAGTTAGGAATAACCTCACTATTACTTGTGTTGCCTAGTTCTCAACTGAAGTTTCAATGCGGAAGCACGTTCTTCACAAACAAATTGAAATGCAAAAGCATTCAATTGTATAGGAAGAAAGAGTCGCATTAGCTAGCCTCGCGCCTAATATCTTCTAGGATTGTTTGGTGAATTTTTACTCATTGCATTGCATATTTACTTTATGTAATTACTTTATGTATTTCGAAAACCAACAACAAAACTTTTTCTTTTATTTATTTTTGACTTTATTCTTAAAAGTGTAAATCTAGACATCAATCCCTGTGAGATCGATATAAATATAAATACTTATCACTTACTGCACTCTCGACTACATATACTTGTGTAATGCTGCGATTACGAACTGAGGGATTTTAATCAATAAAATCTTATCTTTCTACAATCTAATCATTTACCACTATACCGCATCGTGATGCGCGATCAAGTTTTTTGCGTCGTTGCCGGGAATTGAGTATTTAGATTTATTGTTTTTAGGGAGATAGTGGTTCTTATTTGATTAAGATTGTTTACTTTGAATTTCAGGCACTGAAAGCCGAGGTACTACAATCAGCAGGGAAAAGAAGTCTCAAAACCAAGACAACATTATCACAAAAACGAGCGTCAACGATGGAATCTCATAACTTTGCAATTCAGCGATGGAATTATGAAGATATACATGACACAAAATTTATGGAGCAAAAAGGTTATACGGAAGAGGACAGTACAACTAATCTCTATTTCATGAATCCTAACTACGATTATTAGTTGCAGCCTGGGGAAGATCAAAGCATCTATCAGCATAATTTTCAATTTCAAGACGAATCCATAAGTACAAGCGACTGCGCATCACGATGTGGTATAGTGGTAAGTGATTAGATTTAAGAAAGATAAGACTTTATTGATTAAAATCCATCGGTTCATATTCGTAGCATTACGCAAGTATATGTACTCGAGAGTGCAATAAGTGATAAGTATTTATATTTATATCGATCCCACAAGGATTGACGTCTAGATTTACACCTTAAAGAACAGAGTCAAAAAAAATAAAAGAAAATATTTTGATTTTGAAAAAGAGTTTGTTATTGGTTTCTGAAATACATAAAGTAAATATGCAATGCAATGAGTAAAAATTTACTAAACAATTCTAGAAAATATTAGGCGCGAGGCTAGCTAATGAAACTCTTGCTTCCTATACAATTGAATGCTTCCGCATGTCAATGTTTTCTGAAGAACATGCTTCCACATCGGAACTTCATCTGAGAACTAGGCAACGCAAGTAATAGTGAGGTTATTCCTAACTCCCTAAATAACGAAAAGCAGTTCGTACAACCTATCATAGCATACTGAGTCAACATGCACATCTTCCTTCCATAATATTGCAAGGCTCATGCGTGGCTAGCAAGACGACGCATGAGTTTGAATAAAGCACAACAGTGTAAGTGTAATTAGCATTCGATCCTAACATGCAACTAATCATGTAAGCAAATAAAATACTCCTATAACGCAATCATAGTTTCAAAACAAGGTAGAAGTTAAACAACCCAATTTTATTCATCCACAATTGTTTTTCTACTACAACTATTCCTAATAAAGCAATAAAAGTTGGAATTGATGCGAATGTAAAGTGCGCAGTCCCCTTGTCATCAGCTTCCGCAACACAACCGGCGCTTCCTCTTGAGATTCGGCCTAATCCTTCAATTAGTCGGCCTTCCGATCAGCTCACCTGACTTCGACCTTCTTCTAGATATTTATAGTGAGAAGTTACTTGGTCGGGAAGTTGGATCGAGCGGGAAAATCTTCATAAATGGAATCTCGTGATTTGCTTCCTCTAATTTCTCTGATTGACATCGTCATAATGTTTGATTTTATTCTCTTGATTATTTCCTTGTCGATGTCATTTCTTGAAGGCAACTGCCATGTCAGCATGTTTGTCGTGCGTGATCTTTGCCATCCATGCGTTTCAGCTTCCATGATTCTCTAATCTCGCATAATCCTGCAAAATGTGATCTTTTAGTGCGTTTTCCTTTCTGTTTCTGCATAATTGTAAATGTGCTGATAAAATATATATGCATGCGGAATTCTACATTTTGAGCGTATTCTTGTTCTCTTCGCACTTATCTTTTCTCCAAACTTAATAATAATGCAGACTAATGCAACCTAAATTATGCTCTATTTGAGAGCTATCAAACTCCCAAACTTAAATCATTGCTTGTTCTCAAGTACTCCATAACTGCCTACTTATTATTTTATTTCAATTTAGCATCAAACTTTATTTCTTCGGTCTAACTCGCATGTCTCATCGCATTCTTATCCTTCGCTAAAGAAAGCTTCCTTCTCATTCACGCATTCCACTTCTCCAAAAATCTAGTCCTAACTTAGAATCCTCCTTACCATGGGATAAAGCAAATCTTGTAATAGTGAGCCTTACAAATCAGTCAAGACAAGAAAAATTATGATATAACAAAATCAAGAACAAGTAGAACAAAAAGAAATATAAAGAAAGATAAATAGTTTGAAATTTTTCAGGTAAATTGCATACTGAAAAAGAAACCAACAAAACGAATGTTTTATGATACTAATTTGAAAAAGTGGTCTTCGTAAATTTTAAAGATAACGCACATATCTAAATTTGGGAAGAAGGAGAATTTGTCAAATTCGACCGTTATCAAAGTGTTACACCTGGAAACAAAAGAACTTAATGTAGTAGTTTCAAATTGGACGAAAATAATTCAAGATCTACCAAAAACTTTTTTTTTTCAAGATCCAACAATGATGAATAATAGAGAAATAAGATCAGAACAAAAAGATGATCAATACCAAATCTAGAGTAGGACCACAAAGATAAAATCAAGGATAAAATTAAATCAAATCTAGAGTAGGCCAGAAGGATAAAATCAAAGATAAAATCAAATCAAACCTAGAGTAGGCCACAAGGAATTGAGGGAAAAGATAAAAGATGAATAAATTGCTGAAAATTAAAGATAAAATCAAATCTAGAATAGGTCACAAAGATGCAACATATGCTCTGATACCAAATGATAAGGCTGCCCTAATTCTCAACCCAAAGATCCAAGCTTATAATGAAGGAAGAGCTCTTAAATTAAGAGATTAACACCTCCTTATGGATTTGGGAACAGCCAAGAGAAAAGCTAGAATTTGATTACCTCTTAAGATCAAAGATCTAGAAGCAAGATATGGAAGATCTTGTTCTAGATTGAGTGACTCCACAATCAAGCTTGATCAAGGCCGGATTGAATGACTCGGATGTAATCTATCACAAGAATTGCAAGAGGAACTTAGAAGAGAGGCACAAAATATGCTCTAAAATTCTAAGAAAATGATCTTTTGTAGAGAACTAATTTTCATTCATTAAAAATCTAAGTTTTACAACTTGGTTCATGGTTTTTTATAGTCTAAGAAAATTAAACCTAAAAAAAGAAAGTAACATATTTACCATAATGATCACTTTGCAAAATGTAACCTAAAAACACACAAATGAAAATTTTAAACCTAAAATTACATGTATTTAGCCATAAATTCGAAAATTGATGGTTTTGTTACCATTCTTCATGATTTTGTAACCATCCACAAGCAAATTAAGATCTCTTCTAAGTAGAGTAACATGAAGGTAAAATGTTGGGTCATATTCTGATCCATATCAAAGAATAGGCTTAAATTTTAAAAATTAAAAACGAAACACCAAATGGTTATCAAATGGGGCTTAACTTTCTGTTCCTAATGTTTTCGTTCATTCTATTTCTTTACGTCTTCAAGTTCTTATTTTTGGCTGGTACTGTTTGCATTTGTTTTTGTATCTTGTATTGTGTACTCTTTCTTACTTCATTTTCTCAATTTCTCAATGAATGAAATTTGTCTCTTGTTTCATAAAAAATGGAATACAGTCTGTACAACTACTGAAATAACACAGGGAAAATTACAAGAAACAAACTACTGACAATTAGCTATAACTAACGTACTTAGCAGCAAATTAACTGTGGTTAAGTAAACAATCCAATATTAATTTTGAATCAAAATAGAACTCTTCATAAGCAAAGAACAGTCAAATAACTTCAAATAGCACTTTTTTTGTTCTTTTAATGTACTGCATTAAATTACTATGTAACATGCACATAACAAGTTTTATTATATTGTAATTTACTCTTCCCACATTTTCTACAAGTAACTCAGTCTAGACAGTAAACTAACTGTACGCCATGTTTACTGCCTTTTCCCTAGCTGAGTCGAAGAGTGAAGTCGATAGATATCGCTCACCGAAGCTCGGAAAAATCACCTGCCAGCAAAAATATCAGTACATTTCAAGATTGATATTAGTGTTTCTGGATTGTCAAGCAGTAATAATATTGTAGTGTCAGGATGAGACGAAATTGGATGGCAAAACAACCTCTAATCTAATGAGTTCATTTGCAATGTTTTCGCCTTTTTCTTCTTTTTCTTATGTACAGCGATGTTCTTTATATATACATGTCAAACTTAAGTTATAGTGAATACTTTTTCAATTTGAGACTAAGGTCAAACAGAAGACCGAAAACAACAAAATCATCATTGAGTGGTGAAATGTCTCCAACAAAAGTTCTTTTCCAAGTGCATGGTCTCTAAGTGAACAGATTTCTATGCAGATTCAAGCTTGGACTAAGAACCAACTTAATATGGGATGGTAACATGGACTTACAGCAATGAGTTTCCCTTCGTTTTCAGGTCGTTTTGCGATCTTGATCGCAGCAGCTGCGGCAGCACCGGACGAAATGCCGACCTACAAAGGAAATGCAGTCACTTTTTGGAAGAAATGAGCATTTGATTTTCTATGAGAAGTAAAAAGAGCATCAGAATTTGGGATACCAGAAGGCCTTCTTTTGATGCAAGAAGCTTTGCAGTTTCAATGGCTTCCTCACTTGATATCTTACACAAGATAAATAGCAGAATTGAAGATTTTGAAGTTGAAGGAAAAATTCAAGTGTCCCAATGAGAAAAGTAACAAGTGAGTTATGTGATGTATTCCAAACTGTTTCAAACTTGTAAAACTAACTACAATGGCCAAAATAAATGTTGCTACGAGTATTCACAAATCCAAGATTTAGGGATAAAATAGAGATTAAACATAAAATTTGAATATCTAAAAGTTTATGTACTAAAACCTAACCAATCTTATTTATTATTTATTATAGTTATGAGTGTTTAGACTAACTTATGCAAACCTTGACTTTTTTTTTAAAGACAATCGCCTGATTTTATTATATTGGGACGTCAAGGAAATTCTAGAAAATTATTTGTTAAGTGACCACTATGGATTGATCATTAGGTCAACCCAACTCACAACATCCAAATATTGTAGGATGATGCGGTATGTCCCGTGACATTAGTCGAGGTGTGCGCAAGCTGGCTCGAACATTCACGAAAAAAAAGAAAAAAAAAGAAGAGAGATTAATCGTACCATTCAAGAAAATGACCAAGGATTTTAAGAAATACCCTTACAAGATTGTGTACTTCCTTTGATGTCCTATAATGAGCATAAGTTTGGGACTTTTAAAATATATTAAGTTGTTCAAATTGTGTAACTTATGGTTAAATATATCCTACTAGGCTACCAGAATAAGTAAACACTTGTTCTTCAAAAGCTAAAGCTAATTGTTGTTTTGGGATATTAGGATTATATTAGCAATGGCAAAATAAGTAATTAGTACATAAAGTGTACTAGTTTTTTGTTTGCATTTTATTATTATTATCGTTCTTAACACTTGTTGCCTTTGTGACTTACTTGAATAACCTCGTCGAGCAATTCAACGTCCAGAATTGAAGGGATGATACCAGCACCAATTCCTTGTATGAGATGGCGGCCTTCAATGGCAGAACATATCAATAGTCAGCAATTGATGAGCCAAATAAAGTATAGGAAGGAATGTCCTAAAAACAATAGTTGATGAAATGCATAATATTTTCAATCAGCACTATATATAATTGAAACTTTGAGTTTCGAGGGCTCCATGGCATCAATATTCATATCAATACAAAATAAAAATAACACAACAACAATTTTACCTCAAAACAAGAATTTTTTAGGCCCCATTTTATAACCATTTGATTAATTGTTTTTTGTTTTTGAAATTCAAGTTGTAATAGGCTATAAATAGCTGTCTATTCCATTGTGGAAGATAGAGCAAAAAGTGTAATAGATCCAAAGAGAGAATTTAAGAAATAAAGAGAAGTGTTTTAGAGAATTGTTTGGTGTGTTTTGTCTCTCCAATCTTGATAGAGAAAATCTAGCAAG
>JBBMEF010000008.1:1084625-1101288 GCA_037832685.1 Sicyos baderoa
ATCACATGCCAAGTAATGATATCAATTCCGCATTTCCATCTCATCAAAGTGAGGATTCTTTATCAGGATCAAAAGAACCAGAAGAAAATGTTAGAGTTTGGTTTGATCATGATTATCAAACGATGTCAGCTTCTAAGGGCAAAACAGGGTGGGACGAACCTTGGGCAAAATCCTGGCAAGATTCAGGAGCTAATGAATGGGAATTGGGGATAGTAGAAAGAATTTTGATGGAAATTATAGGGGATGCAAAAGTTTTGTCAGTGCCCTGTCGTTTTAGATGGCTTCCTAGAACTGTGTGGTTGGAGGGATTGAAAAACATGGAAATTGTTCTAGCAACAAAATTGGGGGTTAGCAAGACGAAAGGCATTGTGAGGACGCCGGAAAGCAAGATCGAAAGAAGACATTTTTTAGAAAATGGTAGTGGAAAGTTTGACAATGTAAATCTCGGTGGTTTGAACTTGTCCACACCTTGAGGACAAGGTGTGTTTCAACATGGGGGATATGATAGACCCCTCAGGGTTTTAGGATATTAATATTATATTAGTAAGGGTATATTTGTAATTAGCTATTAATTGTGTGCTTAAATAGAGGAAGGGAGGTCTTGGAAAGGTATGAATATTTTGATATTGATTGTCTTGGCTAAAGACATTGGGAGAGTGTGGCCCTCTCAAAAGGCTACGGTATGGAATTGTAACTCAGTTTTTATCTATTATCGTAATATATTGTGTTTTGTTATTCATCCTTCTGCTGTTAGTTTTACTGTGCATTGTTAAGATATTAGTGTCTTAACAGATTTGCAAGTATAAGGTACTCTGATCCTCCCTTGAATATGCTAATCTAAGCCATAATTCACTCAATAATTGTCTACCTTCTCTCAATTTTACCCTTCTTCTATTTCTTATGCCCATACTCGGTACATCTCTAACTAGTCTCTTTATAGATTTTTCTTTATAGATTTTACTATTCTTGAATCGTATCTCAATTTCTTTTCTTACATCGAAAATTCATTTGAGTTTTATAAATTTGGATTGCATATTAGAAAAATATGAGGCTCTATCTCAAAAATAATTGTAATTAGAGGAGTAGTTCATACATTTTATAAATGTTGTAAGCTCTTTTCATCTTTTCAATGTGAGATCATCAACATTTAAACATAACTGAACTAGTTAAGATATATAACTTTGACCAAATGAGCATAACGATAGCATGTTATTTTTCGTCCCTTAGGGGCGGCACAATGGTCCAGCGCCTACACATTGAGGGCGTGCTCCCCTTGAAGTTAGGTTTGAGGTTGTTGTGGGGATAAATTTTCCAGACGACCCTCAATTTTTTTTCCAGTCATATGATATATCCCAGTGCCACAATGTAGAGACGGACCAGTAGTGCCCTAGGTTAGAGGAGCAAAGCTCTGAATTTTAAGGCCACTAAAAAAATAACATGTTATTTTGCAACTGTCGTAGGTTACTATGATTTTGAACGAGGTTCTCAGATTATATCCACCCGGAGGAGCGTTTAGTCGCGTTGTTCAAAAGGAAACAAAGCTTGGAAACCTGACATTACCAGCAGGAGTGATGTTGAGTTTCCCAATTGTTCTTATCCATAGAGATCAAGAGATATGGGGAGAGGATGCAAATGAGTTCAATCCACAAAGATTCTCAGAGGGAATTTCAAAAGCAACAATCAATAATCAAATTGGGTACTTCCCATTTGGATGGGGTCCTAGATTTTGCATTGGACAAAATTTTGCAATGATTGAGGCCAAAATGGCATTATCAGTGATCCTACAAAACTTCTCATTTGAACTTTCTCCATCCTACACTCATGCTCCTGCATCCATTTTCACCATTCAACCTCAACATGGAGCTCATATCATTCTGCATAAACTTTAGTTAATGTTGGAAAAAAAAATGGTTGTTTGTATAATTTGATCTTATGGGTACTGATCTATAAATGGATAGTTTAATGTATGTAGTAGTAAGTTCAAATGACATTTGTTCGGAAAAAGAATAATCGTTAATATATGTCATAACAATCATCTTTATTGGTTTAATAGTCTTGTGTTATTGTAATAATGTTCTCTAATATGTTTACTCGTTACTGTAATAATGTTCTTTTATATGTTTACTCGTTACTATAATAATGTTCTTTTAGGGCATGTTTGGCTACGGCGAGAAAGGAAGGGAAGGGAAGGGAAAGGAAGTGATAATAAATTTGTGTTTGGTGAGAAAGGATGGGAAGGGGAAGTAATAATAAATTGGTGTTTGATGGGAAGGAAAAAGTGATGTGATGTTTTATATATAATAAAAATAATATATTTATTATTTTTTTATATAATATTCATAATTTTTTTTTTCAATGTCATTTTAAAATTTATTTAATTTCATTTATATATAATAAAAAAATTGCATTTATAAAATTTGGATGAATTATAAAATCAATGTTTAATTTTATATAAAAAAATTCAAATGCATATATTTTCGAAAAAATTGAAAGTATAAATAATTAATAATATATATTTTGACATGTACACACATAGATCCAAGGATTTCAAACTTAATTTTAATAATTTAATTTTGAATAATAATATAACAAAATGTAATTATAAAAATATTAATTTTTTTATACAAAAATTCATTAATTTTCAGTTCAAATGATAACTCATTTTATTTTAATTATTACTTAATAAATATTTAATTTTTATATTTTTTTGATTATTACCACTATTAAATAATTAAATTTGGTGATAAGATATAAAGAATTAAAATACCAAAAATTTAAATTATTAAATATTATAAAAAGTAGTTAGGAAAAATTCAAAAAAATTAAAATATAAATACAAAATAGGTTCGATAAAAAATAAAAATAAAGAGAAGAAAATTTGTAAATAGAAATTTAAAAATAAAAATAAAGAGAAGAAAATTTGTAAATAGAAATTTAAAAAGTAAAAAATGGATTTAGAAAAGAAAAATGAAAAAAAAAAAAAAAGGCTTAATTATCCCTTCGCTTCACTGGTGGGAAAAAATAACTCAGCTGGCCAAACAATGGGATAAAACTTCCCTTCCTTGTGATAACCAAGTGGGCCAAACATGCCCTTATAAAAATTTGATATAAAGTGCAAATTCCAATTAATTTAATGGGATTAGAAATTAATATAAAAGAATTTAGAAATTTTTTTATAAATGAAATTCACATATTGGTAATGGGCGGTAGACTTTTTAAAAACTACTACTTGGAGATTTGCAATTAGAGAAGTGTGTGCGCCAAAAAAAAAGGGTCAAATTTGGAAAACCCTACTGAAGAGATTTTGTTAAAATTGTCATTCAATAAAAATATATAAATAATAGATATATGTCTATATAACAATAATTTATTTATTTCAGTAGATTACAACAATTAGGAATGGAAATTAGGAATGGAGAATAGGAAACTCGTGTGTGAACTTAAACCAAGTATAAGTGAAAATTAAAGAAAAACACGAGAATGCGATATTCAAAAGAAGATGAACATAAAAAATAGAGATAGAAAACAGATATGTTGATATATGACATAAAGGAAGGTGATTTTTTATACTACTTGTTACTCTCGTTGTCATTGATCCTGGCAGCTGCTGCTATGGAGGCGGCAACACCGGTAGGATGTGTCGAGAGAAGTGGATCGTTTCGCATCTCTGCTCCGGCCACTCCCTCTGCATCGCTACGAGTTGCTGCTCTATCTGCCGGCAGCTTTGATCGAGCATCCTAACACACCACAATGCACATTATACATTACATCCAACAGGACCAATCTCTTTGAACTTGTGATTAAGAACTCATTTTTTAATTTCTCATTTTTTAAATTAAAATCTATAACCATATGTCATATGTTTTCTTCATATTTTTTTTTAGTACAAGTCGAAGGAGAGAGATTACAAATACCGATTTCAATGATAGAACAGAAAAAATACATTAACACAAAAACATATAACAAATCACCCTACCTACTCATTCATAGATTTCTGATCTCATATAAATATTAGATTTCTAATCTCACATAAATAATATAAATAATAGATTTCTAATCTCACATAAATAATAGAAACCAAATCAAAATTAAAAAAAGACGGTGCTTTTGGATTTTATTTATGAAAGTTCATTAACGATACATTATAGAATATTTATTAAAGAAAAATTTCAAAAATAAAAAATCAAAAACAAAATAGTTATCTCATCTACTAGGATAAAATGAGTTTCAAATAAATGAAAGTCATATATATATATATATATATATATAAATCGGTACGTCACCCACCCTTTTAATTAAATGTTGGGTTAAAACTTAATTTTTTATTAATTTTTCTTTTCTTGTTCACATTTTAGCATGTAAATTATTAATATGAATGAACAAAAATGGAAACAAAATAACTTAAAATTCTTCCGTATTTTGAAAAGAAAAAGAATTAACAATTTTGAATGAAATGTGCACACCTTTAAAACGTCGGCGAGTTTTGTCTTCTCCTCCTCGTTAGTAATTCGAGCATTCATTGTGGCAGCTGATTGGGCGCTGGCGGCAACACCTCCGGGAGTTATATTCATCCGCCCAGTTGCCCTCACCTCGGCAGCCTGAATTGCAGCAGCATCACTCCATTCCACCGGCTTCTGCCCCGCCGCTAGAGCGGTCGCTTCCAACGCTTCACCAATCGTGATTCGGCCGCCTTCAGAAGGACCCGTCGTCTTCGTTGGCGCAATCGGAGTTCTCTCACTATGTTCAGCCATAACCTTTTTTCATTCATGACAATCCAAAAATGCTCAATAATTATAGGTAGAAATGTATTGATATAAAATATAATGTTTTCAAAACGGATTCAATGGATATATCTGTTTAAGGAATGTATTATTGATATAAAGTATAAATTATTTATGATCTTTTCATTTTTTTTTTTTTGATGATCGTGACTATCCGGGCCAGCTTGCATGCACAAGCACCTCGACTAATGTCACGAGGCACCTACAACAGGTGGATACCAAGAAAACCTGTAGGTATTAATTTGAAATTAATTTATAGGTAATTAGTGGCCACCATGAGGTGGATACCAAAAAAACCTGTAGGTATTAATTTGAAATTAATTTCTAGGTAATTAGTGGTCACCATGAGATTTGAACCCATCCTCTTATGGGTCCTAAGGCCGGGCTACCCCATGATGGTATCTTTTCATTCTAAATTTTTTCATCAATAATGATCTTTTCATTCTTGATAATTGATAATTTTTTTTATACCATACCAAAATAGTATCAATGGAACCAAACCAATTCAAAGGAATGGGTCGTTTTTTTTTATAAATGATATTGGATAATTTAATTCAATATTTTAGAAAATCGAAATATATTGATTTAATTTCGGATCTTAATGGAAGAAGCAATATAAAACGAAATATATAAATACTATAAAAAATAAAAAAATAGTATTTAGATTTGATAAAGAGCAAATTCACTATTTGTTTTATATATTTTCCAAATTAGTATAAATTAGATTAAGATTTGTATAGAATTTTATGATCAGACTTTAAAGCTATTAAGCTTTGTTGATAACAATACCTGTCCATGAACAGACTCTGTAACAACCCTCTTCCCGGGCGTCCCGGTGTCGGTGAGATGGATATTGGCGGCAGCGAGAGTGCCAGCGTCATGATGAGAGACGAGGCCAGCCATCTCATTCTTCATGGCAGCGGATTGTATGATAGCAGCAGCGCCATGCTTCTGGGTCTTGCCGAGGAGCATGGTCTCGACAGCCTGCAGGGCGGCAGCGTCCTCGGGCGTGACGGTCCGGTTGGCAAGGGCGCCATGAATGGGGAAAATGTCGCCGTACTTGATCGGCTCCGGGTGGGCTTCACCAGCGGCCCTGTGGGGCTGTTGTTGTTGGCTCATGATTATGATAGATGATGATGATCTGAGAATAGTAAGATTAAAATGATGTCTGAGAATATTTATGAATATATATATAGGTGGAGGAAGTACATGCAATGGAAGACACGTGGGTGGGAGGACTGAAACGTGGTGGGTTAATAAATGGTTACTATTTTCCATGTGCTTTTGTGGCTCAAAAATGGTGGCTACGTGGGATTAAATTGTTTACGCTCGGTTATCCCCTCTATTATCCACTATCTAAAAATGATACATAACTATAAATTTATTTATATCCATATTTTTGTTGATATTCATGACCCGTTCGAATTGATTGCGTAAAATTTGTAGGAAATTAATTTATAAAAATTTATTTAGGTAGATAGTCACTATATATATATATGATGGTCAAATACATTATTGTGTTAGCAACAACCAATATTCAGTTAACCATTAATATGATATTGTTTACTTTAAAAATAAATTTAGATATATAAGTGTTTTTTTTACAAAGTGCGTAAGTTGATCTGACACAATTGATTATCTTGTTTGGTGTTATACTATTCTAACTTCACGATCACGAGTTTGAATCCAAAAATCGGTATTTGGCTCTCATATTATTTTAGAACAGTTGTGTTTTTTTATACAATTTGTTGATATGTCCAGGTTGAATAATACAAAAAGAATTAGAAAATACTTGCAAGGATTATCGAGACTTTGTAGGTATAAGAGGTAGGCTTTCTCTAGCCTCTAACGCAACCATAAAACTAGCGATCGCAAGATGTCTTTTAACATTTGCAAGCAAGCATACAAATAGCTCTGTGCAAGCAATATGGTACGATTGCGTACCATTTTGTCTCACTAGAGGCAATCATGTTGCGACTTTGAAATTTATTAAATTGTCTTTCAACGTTCATAAGTGCATCTAAATAGATGCATTCAAGCATTGTCTATGCAAAAGTTTATCTCGTCAATTCAACTCGACATTGATGGAAGTGGTTATTATGCAACAAAGTTAGTCGCTACGTATGTATGAAATATGTTGAATTGATTTAGAATTATTGTAACAGGTGTTTTATTTTTTATTTTTTGAATAAATTGTAAACATGTCGTTATGCTACTGAAAATTTTATGACCAACTATAATTTTTCCTTATTTTCAACCTTTTAAAAAATTATTGGTATATTATGTAAATAATCCAGCAGTATAAAATTGTCGACCTATATATCAAAGGCCGACGGTTTTAAAATTGACGGTCTAATACTATAACCTAACGTTTTCTCAACCGTTAGTCCTTACATTGATGGTTCACAAAAACCATCACATAAAATCTCCCGGCTCATATAAGCCGATGGTCTCTTTAATGATTAAAAAACCGTCGACGAAGTCTATCCCGACGCTTAAAATAGCCTTGGTCGACGTATCTCAGCGTCGATTTAAAGCGTTATATTCTTGTGGTGATCCAATAACGGTCTCCCTACAAAATCGAGGGGCGTGGACGTACATTCATTATGATGCATCTAACCAACTTAACTATACATCATAAAATTAGGCTTACACATATAATATAGACTTCTAACCAACTCAACTAAAATTTACACCTTAAACATAAACTTCTAAATTTTAAGTTTAGTCAAATCAACTCTTCCTTTACCAAAATATTCATATTACCGAATTCTTAAAAGTGTTTGGGGGAAATAGAATGAGAATAGTCACGAGGAGAATGGTTCTCATGCTGAAAATCATTTATCTCTAATCTCATTTCATCATGATTTTTTTTTATTCTCTCTTTATAATTACTTTTCACTATTTAATTTTCTCAATATTGTTCATTCCATCATTATCTTCATCTCAAACACAATGATTATTTTATTTCATATTCTTTTCAAATTTCATCAACTATTTTACAACCAAACAATAAAACCACCACCGACCCATTTGATAATTTAATTTCTTCTTAAACTATCATTCCTTCGGTTTTTTTAAATTTATACACTTTAATATTTTTCTTTTTCCCTGTACAATATTTTTTTCATTTTCCTTAAATATTTTCATTTTTTTAATTTGAATTTTATATTTATATAATTTTAGTTTTCAATTATTTTGTTTCGAAATATTTTATTTTCTAGTGAAATATTTTCTTTTATAGGGAAGAGGATAGATTTACTAGTTTGTAACTATTGTTTGCATTAATATCTTAAATAATATTATAATTATTTATATATTTTATTTTTTCAATAATAAATTTGTCATACAAAAAATATATATCAATAAATATTGACTTTATTATCAATCAAATTTAAGAATCATAATATTATTCATAATTTTTTTTAAATGCATACATTCTTTTAAAACATTATTTAAAAAATAGTCTAAATATATGTTTTGATTGTATTTAAAAAATATTATATCACTCCTAAATAATCAAATTAGTTAAATTATATTTATTTAAAAATAATATTTCAACCATAAAAAATATATATTTATATATTAAATTATGACTATTATGACTATTATATTAAAAAACTATTAAATATCTATTTTATACATATACAAAATTGCAACTCTTCTCTTCCCCTTCCCATCCTACCAAACATAAATTTATATCATTATTTTCTCATTCTCTTTTCATCAAACAATAACTTACTCTCGCTTTATTAGTTTCTTTTCTCATCTTATTCTATCCCCTCCAAGCCAAACATGCCTTAGGTTGTGTTTGGTTTGCCATTTAGAATCCGGGGATTGGAATTGGAATTGTTGAGTTTGAAATCAGTTGTTTTGTAAATGTAAGGATTCCGGGGTTTAGAATTCGGGGAATGGAAACGATATTCTTTGTATTTTAGGTTATCTATACAGCAAACCAAACACCATAATCAAGATTTCGGGGAATTTAATTACAGTACTCGATTTCGCAAATCAAACAAGGCCTTAATGTCTCTGTCGTAGATAGAGATGTCCATTTTCTCCGCGGGGACCTGCCCCGAACGGGGCGGTGGATCCCCATTTAGGCGGGGAAATGGGGAGTGAGCGGGCGAATTTTTTCCCAACAGGGACGGGGAATATGATCCCCGTCCCCGTCCCCACCCCGTTTCCCCGCCCCAAATTTATTTACTTATTTTTAATATATGTATATATTATAATATAATATATAGTTTAAATTTAAATTTAATATTAAATTAATATATGTATCTATAGAAATTTACCGTTTTTTTTTTTTTTTTTTTTTTTTTTAAGTATAGTAGGTTTCTATTTTTATTTTTTTTGATAAAAGGTTTTAATTTATTTACTTATATAAAATTACAGCAGGCGTAAGGACCCGACCCGAATAAGGTCCCATCATAGGCCCTTACCATAATGTATGCTTTAAATCAACAACGTAAAGGAAAACGAAAGAGCACGTAATAAATTCATTTAATTAAAATGTCTCAAAAATATATATATTAAATAAAAGCTAAATAGAGTTGGTACCCAAATTCAAATAACAGAAATTCCAATAAAAACACATAAGTAAATAAAATCATAACATGCCCTAATGAGTTCATGAAGAAGGAGACAACATGAAGTAAGGTAAATAAAGTTCAACATAAAGTTTTCAAATATGCAGCAAGCCCATGGTCTTTCAACTCGATCATCCATCCTGATAAAGCTCGTGAGTACCTGTGGAAACCAATAGAAAGAAGGGGGACGAGTTATTAAACTCAGTGAGGATCCCTAACTTGAGAACTTTAAGCATGATCTAGAACAAGGAAAACTATTAGATACAGAGAAGGGGTCCAATGACCCATGCTCCAATGAGTTGTCTAAGGTCGAAACCATAGACCAAAAATACCCTATGGAGTCCTTTGACTCACTTGGGCAATCTGGAAGTCCTATATCAGAGAGAATGTCCTCGGCGAGCAAGTAAACTGATGACCCTCAGTACGCACACTCTCGCAATGAATCAGTTGTACAACTACCGGCCATGGTGGGATATCGCCCACGCATCCCCAAAATCATGTTAAGGATCCTAGGATATTGTCGGGAGAACTCTGGCAGGGGGAGCAATCCGGTCGGCCGACCGGTCTCGAGCCTTAACTACGAGTGGGATATCGCCGCTCGTCTGACAACCCAAACAACATCTCTATCCGATACCCGTACTCAGGTCACGTCTGTCAAGGGTATCGACACGTGCTATAAGCAAACAAGTTCCCTTTGAAACTCTATTGGAAACCCCATTGGGTTGCACCTAATCCCCTTTGGGATTCTAACAATATTCAGAACAATAATTCATTTGCATGCTCAATACATTAAACAAAGAATAAGATGCTCCTAACATATCATCACAATCAACACATATTATACACAGTTTATACACATGCTTTTATAGTGAACAGAAACCAGGTAATGCTCAAATAAATTCATCACAATCACATACTTCATGCTATAGAATAAACCGGTTCAATGTATCAATGATTAAATTCTCTAGCCTAGACATGCTTCTAATAACCACGAGATCACCAAACCAGCAATATAATCCCTCACCTTGGCTGATATCCAAAGAATCTACAAAAAATCCCTTTCTAACAGCTCCTAACGGTCTTTTCTGAGTTCTCGGGCCTATAACGCACAAACGGGTCATAATTAGCACCTTAAACTGTCAAAAATGGACTCAGGACATCGAAATTACCCAAAATTGACTATCTGGAAAATTTGGCGGCGGCAGTCAACGGTGGTCCACGCCAGCGACGCGTGTGTCAACGACGACGGAGCTGGTCTGGCGGACGCGCGCGAGGTTCGGGACGAATCGGAGGCTCGGATTCGCGCACACATAGGGTCGGACACGCTAAGCTGGTTCGGGACACGCGACAGGTTCGGGAATGGATCAGCGATCCAGGGAGGCTCGCGATCTAGGTCTGGGAGGCGAGGTTGGTTCGGGACGCGTGCGGCGGTAGGCTCGGGACGCGGCTCAGGTTCGGTTGCAGCCTCGACAAGAATCGGACGCTGCTGCTGCTTCGGTGCGAGGCTTGGCGTAGACTAGGCGGCCCTGCGTGCTTCAGATCGAGGTGCAGCGTACGGCTTGGTCGCGTCTTCTCGGGAGACGTGATCAGTGAAGACTTTCAGTTCTGCTTCCAAAGAAAACGTGTTTAAAGAGGAAAAAAACTTCTGGGAAGACATGTCTGCGGCAGAAACAGAAAAACCAACCTTTTCACTTGTAGCACGAATTTCAAGACAATTTTTAACGATTCCGGTACACAAACTTTGAGGCTTCCACTAGATCTTCAATACCAAGTAAGATTCGTCATTCCGGGCGGCCTGGAATGAGTGGCTCTTACACGAAACCTTACTTTTTCCTCTTCAAAACCCAAAAAAAGAAATACAATGAAAAATAAAAACAAGACAAAATCAGATAAAGCCAAAAACTTGACCCCAAAAAAAAGCAACAGCTTTTATCAATATCATTGGCTTTTCAGAGTCTCCTCCATTTTTACACAGAGGCAAAGGGTTTCGAACCATAAGCTTTTTGAAGGTTCTGTGAGCTTATTTCTTGTGGGGTTTTGTTGTTTTTTTGTACTCTGAATCAGAGCATTGTTTCTTTTTGTTGTACCTTCAAAGTCTTTTATTCACCTTTTCACTACTCTGATTTACTTTTGTGAGTATTTCCACTATTTTTATGCCATCTTACAATATTGATGTCAAACAAATTTGTATGAAATTAATTTTTAATTAAATGCTACCCATCACTTTTTCATTTTTAAAAAGTATATTAAGATGATTGGGTGAGGTTTTTGGTTTCATTCTAAAGTTCAGGGTGGATTATGGAGTTCTTTTCTTTTTTGGTTTGAATTAACCTATTTTGGGTACTGGGTTGTTTTCTTTTTCTGTGTTTTTTCTACTTACAGCATTAGTGACTGTTTCATCTCTTCTAGTGTATGTGTTTTTTTTTTAATTTTTATTTGTACTAATTGGCAATGTTTTCTTGGTTGGATTATAAATTGATTCATTACATTTTGAGGGTTTTTATCTAGTTGTAAATGGCCATTTTATTTTTATTTTATTATTGTTGATATCCGTGACTATCTAGATCACCTTTCGCGCACCTCGACTAATGTCACGCCAAGTAAATCCGTAGGAAATTAATTCCTAGGTAGGTGACCACTATAGATTGAACGATCACCTTATGCACCCAAAGCCCTCTTTGATCAATTGAGCCACTATATGATAGTTAGTAATTTCCTACGTGTTTCCTTGACATCCAAATGTTGTAGGGTTAGACGGTATGTCCCGTAACATTTATCGAGGTGCGCGAAAGCTGGCTCGGATAGTCACAGATATAAAAAAAGAAGAAGTTGTAAATGGCCATTGGCTCATTGTTTCTGCTTATCTACAAATCATGGGTAAAGTTTAGCTCTGGACATCTAGTTAATTAATTGCTGGACCTTGTTGTTTGAGATATTATTTCAGTATAAAGAAATGAGTATATCCATGTATTAATGGCTGAAGCAGCCTGAGTGGTTCCCCATTTATTACTTCCTTTTGTTTTTACCCTTTTTTGTCCTTCATTTGCAGTTGTTTTGTAGATTGGAAGTACAAACTAAAGCATGGCAGAGAAGGGTGGAATCAAGAAAGATATCACCGAAGTAAATTGTCTCTTCTAGTCTTGCTTTCATTCTTGTTCTTGAGTTTTGCTTATTTGGGCAATGTTATTTCATTTGCAGTTAATTGGCAATACTCCAATGGTATATCTAAGTAAAATGGCTCATGGATGTGTTGCTCGTATCGCTGCTAAGTTAGAGACGATGGAGCCGTGTTCTAGTGTTAAAGACAGGTTTAGAGTCCTTTGTTATAGAAGTTGAGGGCCTGTACGATAATGTTTTTGCTTGAAATTATGAACTACCTACACTTTGCTTGGGATAAGATTTCATTGCTGGTTTTAGAATGCAAATAACTTAAAACATATAAAGCATGAGTATTAGTAGAAATGATAGGCTTGGTTTTTGAAAAAAAACAAAGTTAATATTAATGTGATTGATTTTCCAACAAGGGATTTTCAAGGTATGAACTGTACTAGTTTTTTATGTAGGATCGCGCACAGTATGATTCAAGATGCAGAGGATAAAGGTCTGATTACGCCAGGAAAGGTAGTATAAATTGCTTCATTTCTAAAACAATCATTTAAAACTAGGCCACCACTAGAATTGTTAATGTATTTTTTTTCTTGCTAATATTATAATAAACTTGAAGTCATATACTTGATCTGCTACCTGTTCTGTTTTATATTTTGGTGGAAAAAGACTGTCCTCATCGAGATAACAAGCGGTAACACGGGCATTGCGTTGGCAAGCATCGCAGCTGTGAAGGGTTATAGACTTATTATAATTATGCCAGCTTCGTTTAGTCTTGAAAGGCGAATTCTGCTTCGAGCTTTTGGAGCCGAGCTGCACATCGCAGACCCTGCAATAGGGATTGAAGGCTTTATAAAGAAAGCTGAGGAGATAATGGAAGCCACCCCCAATAGCTACTTTCTGAAGCAGTTTGACAATCCAGCAAACCCAAGGGTATATTTTTGCTTTTGTTTTGATTTGTAATCTCAAAAAGAAATAGAACTCTGTTTCCAAATATGAATGAGTCATTTGGCATCATTAGATTCATTATGAAACCACTGGGCCAGAGATATGGAAAGATTCAGGAGGAAAAGTTGATGCTTTAGTTGTGGGGATTGGAACTGGGGGAACGATAACCGGTGCAGGGAGCTTTCTTAAGGAACAGAATCCAGACATTAAGGTATGTTTGTTAGTTTTCTGTGGTAAAACACAACATTCTCATTTATTGTTTCTTAACAAAAACTAAATATAAAACAAGAAGTACGAACGCTACCAAACGGGCCTCCGTTGTTCGAGGGATCAACCTTTATATATGGTGCAGGTTTATGCAGTGGAACCAGCAGAGAGTGCAGTGCTAAGTGGAGGACAACCTGGTGAGGTCTCATTCTGAAGTAAATTTCATTTTTTGGGCCCTTCAATTTCTTGGAATGGCTTACCAATTCACATTTTTTACTGTTTCATTGAGCATAAATATCATAAAGCTACTGTGGACTTGTTGCTTCTCCTTGAAGTGACTGTTATATAGTGATGAAAGTGATTTGGTGAAAGGGTAGGATTTGATAGTTTAGAAATGGTTAGGAAAATTGTGCTGTAAAAAACAGTTTCTAAAAGCTACACAGCCAAATAAGTTTGTTACATAATAAAAAACTACTACTTATTATTTTTTTTAAAAACCAGAGGGTTCTTGATACGAATCCAACCACCAATCCATTGAATGTACCTGTAGAACCTATTTGATGGCAAACGAGGAAATTCATACTTAAACCTAAGTTTCAAACCAACCACTTGTTCCTCAAAGCATAAACAAGCAGAAAAACATGACATTATAATGATTGATTCTAAATATAACCAAAAGAGCTTTATCAAATAATAAATTGCTCTTAGATGTCCTTTGTTGATCATATATGATACCATTAAGTCCGTTATAAATTTAGTCAATGAATTTTGTGCTGCCAAATGATTTTAACCAAAGTTTGTATGCTAACGTCTTCGCATGACGATTATAGGCAAGCATCTCATTCAAGGAATTGGGGCTGGTTTCATCCCTCCTGTTCTTGATGTCAAAGTCTTTGATGAAGTTATTCAGGTGAACCCTGAACATATTTGTCCAAAGCAGTTCTATCAATCTTTTCTTTATTTTACCATGCTCTTTTATATATGATCTAAACAATGATGATATAGTGTGCCACTTTATGATTCATTCCAAGGTTTTGGTATGCCATTGCTTTTTTCTCAAGAGTTAGCTTAAGAAATGAGGCCTCTGGCCTCTCTTTTTTGCGAGTTCAACACAATGTGTAGAGTGGAAAATCGAACCTTTGATCATTTGTTCACGGTTATAATGTCTCAACTTATTGACTTATGCTCGTTTTAGTAAGATATAAGACACTCCCTCCAACTTATAAACTAACATCGAAGCTCATATACATCTGAGGTGGAATAAATTAAGTCTTTTGAATCATCGCCTTCCTTATACGTTTGACCCTCGATTAGCTCGTAACATCAACCCAATCTCACTCTTGCTCTCAAATGTTGGTGCCAAATGGTCGCGTTTTCTCACTTGACAAAGTGAGCCATTAGAGGTAAAAATTAACTTCACACTTAAGCTAACATCCAACCCCTTTATCAGCCTTTTTTAGTTCTAACAAATTGTCAAGTAAGAGATTGAACCATAGACGTTTGAAATGGGAATACACGTCTTAACCGCTAAGCTTTGTCAACTAATATTGATTAATGTGCAATACATCAAATGTTTTGTCTTTCCTATACTTGTGAAAGGTAGAATAAACATTCCATTTGCAAACATACGTAAGGAGGACAACACCAAGATAATTATTAATTACAGAAGGAAATTGAAAATAAGCAGATTAGTTGGAGACAATCAAAGTGGACTCTTATATTCATATATTGTGTGTGTGAGGCCAGTGGGCTCAATAACTTAACTGTTTAAGATTTATAGGTGGCATAGTTCTACTCTAAACATTTACTTTTGTAAAGTAGTCATGAAGAAGAGTTCAGACCTCTCGACTTCAAAAAAAGAGTCCGGACCTCTCGAATGTCCTAAACGGTTTTGCTTTTCTTCTTTCTCTTCTAATATAGCATTAGATATTTGAGATAGTAATGCAAATCTGGGTATGTTCAGGTAACAAGTGAAGAAGCAATTGAAACTGCAAAACTTCTTGCACTAAAAGAAGGCCTCCTGGTATGTTACTATATCCATGAGACATTTATTTTATGCATTTTTGTGAAATTATTAGACTATTTTTTAATTGAAGTTGACTTTTTTTTCTTTCTTTTGTAGGTGGGTATTTCATCAGGTGCAGCAACAGCAGCTGCAATAAAGGTTGCAAAGAGACTAGAAAATGAAGGAAAACTCATTGTTGTAAGCCATATATCATCTTCATTTGCAAATAAATGATAAATCTTTGGAACAAAGGGCATGTCTAGAATAAATTTCAAGTGTTTAAAACACTTTTTAACAATTAAAAGAGAGCCTTCCAAATATGTCCAAAATTTACTATTTGAGTTTGAAATAATTTGATTTCATGGTCCATTTGTAGGTCGTCTTCCCCAGCTTTGGCGAGCGATATCTCTCAACGACACTTTTTGATTCCATCAGGCATGAAGTGGAAAACATTACTTATATATGAGTTGAATCGGTTTGGAAATTTCACACGTTCTTCTATGTAATCAGATATTGAGATTGTAATGATTTTGATAACTTGATTGATGAAAAGTGATGAATATCAGTTTTCGAAAACCAAAAAATAAATTCTTATCAAACATGGCCTAAAATAGTTTTCTGCTTGAACAAATTTGCATAGACGTTAATGGAAAAAAAAACATCTATTGTTCTTGTTTCTATTATGAATCATATAATCTTTTAATGTGAATGTCTTCAATTAGGCTTCTAACTTGTCCCTCATTATTATAAATGTGAGCATATAGTTCAATTAATGAAGACATAGGGCGTGTTTGGCTTTGAGGGGATGGGTTGGGTTGGGTTGAGTTGGGATGGGAAGAGAAGATAAGTGAAATAAGTTTATGTTTGGAGGAAGGAATGAAAAGATAAAGTTATGTTTGATGCGATGGAAACAGGATGATTGAAGTTTTTATTTAAATAAAAAAATGGATATTTAATAGTTTTTAATAATAAAGTTATGTTTGATGTGATGGAAAGTGAATTGTTGAAGTTTTTATTTAAATAAA
>JBBMEF010000008.1:1133557-1145930 GCA_037832685.1 Sicyos baderoa
AATTATAGCACATTTTTATCAAAAATTCATTTATATCAAAATTCTGAGTGATTGAACTCAATCGAACTCAATCAATAACTAGTTATTGATTGAATTCAATCAGTTGAGTTCAATCGCTTAACAAACGGATTGAGTTCAATAACTAGTTATTGATTAAGTTCGATTAAGTTCAATAACTCATAATTTTGGTGTATGTGTAATTATTTTCAATTTTGTGTTATAAATGTAATTTTTTACCTCATTTTTGTTATACATGAAAAATCTCCTATGTTTTATTATAATTTTTAATCGACAACCATCTTAAATTTGGGTAGAAAACTAGTTATATATATATATATATATATCAGCTGTAACTTTTTTACTATATAAATATATATAGTATATGCAAACCAGTTATATATATTTAAATCATTTGAAACTATATTTTCTAAACACATAATTAAAATTCAAAAATACGCAAATTTACAACATTATGATTTTTTTATATAACGATGATTAATTAATATCAAACACATCAATCTGTTTTGTTTTGTTTTTTTTTTTAAAAAACTCCAATCTGTCACTTTAGTGAGAAGAAGGAAGTCAAATAATGTGGTAAAAAGTGAGAAAAAGAAGAGGCCACGTGGATCTTGTTGAGAGGGCCACGTCTTACGGTTGTCTGATTAGAGCGCCAATCAGTAAGACTTAACATGAAAGAAACCATAATATATTTATTCAAAAAAATTATGTAATCGATGTGATGTGTGAATAAAATATTAATATTTTAAAAGTTTATGCATTTAAAAGCTGAACAATACTTCGGTAAGGGTGAGTAAGTATTTTGGAAATACTTACTTACCCTTACAACCACACATTTTTATTTTTATATTTCTCTTCCTATCAATCAAAGTCATTTTTTTTAAAAGTAAAAATGTGTGGTCGTAAATATATCCACCTTTACGTAAGTATTACTCTTAAAAGTTTATATATCTTTCATATTTACTCTCGTTATTTGTAAATTAATTTAACATCAGTATTACAGATTCGATCTAAAAAAACAATATTTATCTCCCACTAATAAAAGAATACACGTTTCACATTAACAACAACAAAAATAAATGGCCAAAAGTGAAGCAGTAAATATAGTTAAATTATCTAGTAAAAAAACTAGTTAGATTATCCATCAAATCTCGTTAAATTAATATATATATATATATATATATATATATATATAAATCACACATTATATTTTTAGTCCTTATTTATTTTATCACAATACCATAAATTCTCTTAATTTGATAATTTATTTTAGTTCAAACTTATTTTTAATAACATTGATTTGATAAAGAAGTTTCAATTAGTCACGTTTTCTCAAATTTTCATCATGAAATAAATATATTACATGTATTCAGATCCCTCACCAATTAGTTGATCTTAAAAAACAAGATTGTCCATTTTTCATAGTCTTTTTTTTAATTTCTTTTTTTTTTTCAGAAAATAATGGAAGTTTATTTCACTATAGGAATAAAAACCCGTCAATTTGCTTTATTTGTTATATCTTTTTTCTAATACAAGTTTTTCTTACCTCGTTAGCTTTCTCTCGACCATATTTTTATTACAACGTTTGAATAAAGTTATTGTCATACTGTCATTTTAATTTTGTGCTAAAGAGTTATTTGAGGTAAACCTTTTGTTTTACTTTTACAAATAGATGTCAAATGGTTATTTTTAAAAATATAAAGACTAAGTATAAACATTTTGAGAATTAGTAACTAAAATAAAAAAAACTTAACAAACTATAAAGATATTTTCATTTACCATGTGATATTTGGTTTTATAAATTAAAACCTATGAATACTATTTTACTATGAATTTCTTTATTATTATTATTATTATTATTATTATTATTATTATTATTATTTTATCTACTTTTCAAAACAAGTTTATTTATTATTATTTTTTTGAAGGATTACTATATTTTTTTAACAATAATTGCTATTGCAACCTGTTTTTATTTTTTTTGAAATTGATAATTAATAAGAATTAGAATATTTATTGAAGAGAAGTGAACCATGATCAATCATAAAAAAGAGTGAGGAAATAATTATAGTTTCAAAAAAACAAAAAACCTAAAATGAAATCAAGTATTATTTACCCCAAATTAAATGTTTTTAGAGGTTGCATGATCAAAATGTTTTTTTGGAAGTACCATTGGTTAGACAAAATAAAAGTTGAAAATTAAAACATTTTAAAAGTAGAAATAAAACCGTAGAGTAAAATTGAAAGTAATTGTACGAAAGATAAGA
This sequence comes from Sicyos baderoa, assembly GCA_037832685.1. Taxonomy (NCBI): domain Eukaryota; kingdom Viridiplantae; phylum Streptophyta; class Magnoliopsida; order Cucurbitales; family Cucurbitaceae; genus Sicyos; species Sicyos baderoa. The sequence continues at coordinate 1,135,843 of JBBMEF010000008.1, forward strand.
TTTAGACCTAAAAAAGGTAACCTAACCAAAATTGGTTAAATGATTAAAAATACCTAAACTGTGAAATTGGTGTTTCAAATATCAATTAATCATTTTTTTTAAATTCATTATCTGATGTTAATCTAATGGTCACAAGTTTGATTAAAAAAAAAACATATTTGAATGTAATTTTATATGTACTATTAATTTTTAAAACATATTTGAACAAACATATATGTGTGTGTTAAAAAAAGTTAATTAAAAGACTAGGTCATTTTTTGTCCGAAAAAAAATCATAAAATGTTGTCAAAACTAAAAAAATAAGATGAAAATTTTCTAAGCTTTGGATATATTTGAAAACTCATAATTGAATAATATTTTTAATAACTTAAACAAAAAAATTAAAAGCAGATTCTGAAACTCCAGTTTTTTTTTTCTTTCTGAAATTACAGTTAAAACTAGCGGCGATGCGTTCTCTTTAGCTGAACATAACGATTACTTATAACGATTAACGACTAACACTTGCTAATTAACATCTTAATCAGCACGCCAGTGGCTTACTTAAGTAATTCCATTTCTACCCGAGGGGTATATTCGTCGTTTCACCCACCACTTCCAATTATATAGGAATTTCCATAATCATAAAAATCAATGAAAAAAAAAGAAAAGTTAAAAATAATCTCCCCATATAGAGGCGCGTGATCTTCATCCGTGGGGTTTATAAACACTTCTCTCTAAATCACAATTAATCAACAATAATTAAATTCCAATTAATTAATTATTTTCTATTTAAATACCCCCCACTCCCTTCCCCCTTCACCAAGCCACAATCACAAAACCCTAAACTCAAAATTCTCTCTCATTTCTCTGCGAAAAACCTCACAGTTAATGGAAATCGAGCGAAAAAAAGCTATGGCGGCGAAGAAATTCTGGAATATGGTTCGAGCGATCGTCATGATGCTTCGAAAGGAGTTATCGAAGAGCCGAATCGTGATCTCTGATCTTCATTTGATGATGAAGAGAGGCAAGCTCGCCGGAAAAGCCATGCTGAATCTGATGCACCTCCACCAGATCTCCGGCAGTCGGACCTCCACCGCCGCCGACATAGCTCACTCCATCGCCATTGCTCCACAGGACTACGAGTTCAGTTGCAGCAGCAGCCCTGCGTTTCCGGCGCTGCAGATCTACGGCGGCAAGCGCGGCGGCGGAAAGAATACTCGCCACGGCCGGTTCAGCGACCTCACCACCGTCAGCGCCGTGAAACGAGTGCTGGAGATGCTCAACCACGAGGCCGCGGCGGCGGCGGTTACGACGGAGGTAGCGGCGTCGCCGATCGTTAGAGTAACAGACTCGCCGATCGTTAGAGTAACGGATTCGCCGTTTCCGTTAAAGGACGATGGGGACCACAAGGTGGACGAAGCGGCGGAGGCGTTTATTAAACGGTTTTACAGTAACCTGAAACAGCAGAGGATAACGCGGGGTTTGGAATCTCCGTCGCCGTACCACGATGCGTGGGGCCGGTGAAATCAAAACGCTGCCGTTTTGGGATGACGTGTCAGTATTTTGTATCTATATTTTGGAAAAAAAAAAAAAAGAAAAAAAATGGGAGCTGTATAGAAAAACTATATGTCGATTTTCCACAAATGCTTTTTTAGTGAACGACATGTCGTCTTCACTTTGTATACCACAAAAACAACAACGACCAAGTACGGATCTCCACGATCTTACTTGACAAGAATTATCTTCCTATTTTTCTTTTTGAAGTATTATGAAAATAATAATTATAATATTGTAATGCTAATGGCTTTTTGTGTGGATTTAGATTTACTGTCTTTAGCTGAATTTAAATAAAATTATTTACATTTTTTTCATTGAAATTTGAAAAGTTTATAAGGAGAGTATTGAATAAGATATGTCAAGAAAAAGGGAAAAAGAGAGATGTTTGTGAATAATAATGTGAATGTCTCTTCTTTTGATAAAGTTAAATGTGTGGAATTGAATGCAATATATTTGGTAGGGTAAAGAAAATTTTGATTTAGAATAAAAATCAATGGAACCAACTTTTTTTTTCTTTAGACTTTATGGTTGCTGGGTTGTTGATCAGGTCTTTGTTTTGGATTTAATTAGGTTATGATTTGTGTTTTATGTTCTGTTACTTTATAAATTGAGTTTTCATTTTACATTGTAGGTCTCTTTGAACCATGAAATTGATTTTTCATGATTTTATTTCATTTGTTTGACAAAAAAAAATAAAAAAAAATGTACCCATTAACAAGTAAAATAGTGTTTGTTCAAATAATAATTCAAATATGGTATAAATTAAATAAATACTTTTTGCCACTATCATTTAACTTGAAGACAACTTGGTTTAGTTTCTTGGAACAAACAATAACCAAAGTTTAATGGAAATAAAAGTGTTAAAGGTCCTCAATTATATTTGATGTTATTATTTTACTCGTTTCATGTGGTATATTTTATCATCCTATAATGGTATAAAATATTAATATGATTAGAATACTATATTGTTTTGCAAGATCGCAAGTACTTTTCTAAAGCAAGAGCTATGTTTTTAATAATCAATTTAGATATAATTAATCTGTTGGCAAATATAAACACATATATATCGAATGGGTCAGTGCGCAGTAGTTTCATTATTTGGTTATAAACCAGTTCAACACCAGCTTCACGAGTTCGACCACCAGTGTCACGAGTTCGACCCCTGAATCGATATTTGTAATCCCCTCTCCCAATTTATACTAAAAAAAACACTGGTTCCTAAAAAAAAAGGCTAAAATATCGTTACTTTATTTCGATTTGAGGGGGATTACAAATAATACAAACTCTTCCATGATTCAAACTCGTGACACTGGTTTTGAACTAGTTTACAACCAAACAATGAAACCATTGCGCCAACTGACTTTTTTGGTCAATTTATGTATTGTTAAATATTAAAAGAAAAATTGATTCAACAAATATTGGGAGGAGGGAGGTTTAGGAACATGTAAAACTCTACTCATTGTTTTACCAATATGCTGCCACCCCTTAAATATTCAATTTTACCTCTTAAAATTAATCTCTATGTTAAATTGAAGTTAATGTTATTTTTGGTCGAAATTAGCTCAATAATGATAATGATATTAATACAAAAAAGAATATAATGTACGTGCATATATTTCTAAAAATTTATAAAGATAAAAAAGTAATAAAAATCAATTTTTAAAGGAAAATTATCATGGAAGTTTAAGCTTCATAAAAGATACTAAACTATAAATAAATAAATAAATAAAAATAGAAATGTAAGGTATAGTGAAAATGAAACAAACTAACCAAATTATTTTCTAATGATTCATTTGCTTTATCGCATATAATATAGAACAACGTAGAGATAAGAACGCCAGCACGTTATTTTATGCACTATGAATAATATCATATTAATTTTAAAAAATAAAAAATAAAAACACATTAAATTTACAACTTTTTGTCTTTACATTTAGCAAATTCAACATTTGTTTTGAGCTGCGCCTGGAAACTAAAAACTAACAAAGACACATAATATCAAACTATACTATTTATCAAAAATTAATTTTTAGGTAGACGAGCACCATAAATTAAACCTATCACTTTAAAGATTTCGAGATTCACTTTAATCAATTGAATCACTCTATGATTATCATAGATTATATAATTTCGAATGTGTTAAATCATTGAAGGTCACGACTTAAAAATGATTGATGTGTATGATAAATTCATTACGTACGTTGAAATAAATAATTGCGGATATCACTTTTGAGGGGTGCGTGAACCAGAACCAATTCCTTTTATTTTCTTTACGATAAATGACTCAGATTAAACCATAAAACAGAAAAAGACAGAGACAGTTATAACTGTAAACCGAAATTATCGTGATTTGGTTTCAACTTTCAACTTTGTCGTGAACTTTTGGAACTGTACTCCTTCGGTAGCTGGAATTTCCTTCTACACCTGGAAATGTACCCAATCCTCTCAATTTCTGTATATAATTTCATTTAAAATATATTTTTATGAATAATAGACGTAACTAAAATTTATTGAGAATGTTTTTTTAGTTAACAATAATTGAGGATTGAAATATTTGAACCTAAGCTTTTTTTGGTTCAAATGTCAAATTGTAATGTCGTTGAGCTATTGAGAAAATTTTAACTAATGAAAAGGAAGATCACAAATTCTATAAAAAGAATATTACTGCTCTCAAACAATTGAAAGTCAAATATCGATTATTTGGATTGAACCTGTGAGCATGAAGTTGAACTCGATTACCATCAAAAATGAAATTACTAAGTCACCGACCTATTCAGTAGCTATTGAGAATGTTAAGAATCCCACATTGGTAAGGTGAAGATATCTCTTAGTGCATATAAGATAGATGGACTACTCCTTTCATTACCACTTGGTTTTGAGATGGATGCCCACACTATTTTATATGGTATCAGAGCGATTAAATCCAAACGTTTATACGGTCCAATAAAAAAAAATTAAAAACCAATTCAAGATTGATAGCACAAAAGAGCCACCATCTTGAGGGGGCATATTGAGAATCCCACATTAATAAGGTAAGGATATCTCGCATATAAAGTAGGTGAACTACTCCTCTCATTACCAATTAGTTTTGAGATGGATGCTCACACTATTTCACAAAGAAAGATTATACTTGTAGTTTAAGCCATTTAATTTCCCTATGACGGTAAATAACAATTTTTTTTCCCTCTCATATTCACTTAATTTTAAGTTCAATGCTTTCTATATAATATAATTTAAAAAAAAAGGCGTTCACTGTTGACAACAAAAGTCATAGCTCATTGCGTTAAATATGGTCATGAACTAAAATATTAATGGTTTCTATTCTCCCATCCTTATTATTGTTGAATTAAAAAAAAAAAGTCTTAGATTTGAAATGTCTTGATTTCGTTTAATTCTTTATTCATCACGTAAATCGGGATTATACTTTTTTTAAGCTTCACTAATCTTCTCACGTATCTGTTTCTTTTTTCTTTTCTTTTTTTCCCCCTCTTTTTTCTCTTTTTAGTTGCTTGAGGTTTAAGGTATTGGATCAATTTGTTTCTTCTTCTATGATTGAGACTTCAATTTTTGGAGGTTTCTCTTAGTTTAGAGTTTCTATTTTTATGCCAACTGATAACTATATATATATATATAATGAAATTATCTCCGTGGTCAAAGAGTCTTAGGGTGTCGGGTGAACATGGATTGACCAAAAAATTCGGGTTGATAAATTCTCCAACACAACCTACTTAAAAACACAACCCAACCAAACCTTTATTTTCGGTTGGGTTGGGTTGAGTTATCAGATTCATAGATTTGCAACTAACGCTATTTCTTTCGATTCCTATAAACTTAGGACAAACATTAACATAAGTATATTGTTATTGCAAATGCGAAATTCAAGTCTACCTAAACCCTAAAAAATAAAAAGTCTAACAATAATAATAAAATAAAATAAATATACATATACATATAATATAAATAATTAAATAACATAATAATTATTATATTGGTAAAAAAAAACATTTTTAAAATTAATTAATAAATTTGGGTTGGTCGGGTTGGATTGATTTTAGGTCAACCCTTAACCCAACCCAACCCACGAAAATTTCATATTTTAAACTCAACCCAACTCATTTATGTATTCAACCCATCAAATTGGGTTGGGTTGGATTTATTCGGGTTGTCGGGTTATTGTGCACCCCTAGTTTATAGTGATGATTCAATTCAGGGTAGCCACCTAGTTAAGAAATTAATTTACTACAAATTCTATTGCCATTCAAGTATTATAGAAATAAGCGGTATGTCCTATAACATTAATCGAGATATGCGCAAACGTGATCGGGACAATCACATACATCAAATAGAGAATCAATCTGATACTGTAAAATTATATAAAGGTTAGAGATTCAAGTTTTGACCCACTTCTACATTTTTACATTACATGTTGTTGAAGTTAAAAATATATAGATTCCTAAATTTTTTAATGAAAGGAACAATTAGTTTCTGTCAATTATACTTTTTAATGGTTTTTTTAATTTTGAGAAAATACTTTTTTTTTTTTTTTAGAACTGAGAAAATACTTTTTAACGGTTTAGCTTTATATATATTCCATGTCATCTACCTTTTGTATGTTATTTATTTTAAATATCGATCAAAACTTTAGTATATGCATTGAAAGCACATAAATCTGTGGCTTAAGTTTTTCAAACATGAAATATAATAACATAAACCCACGTCAAAAAACAACATAAACCTTACGATCTTAATTTTGAACATACAATACCGTGCTTATTTTTATAACTTTGTAGTTTATAATAAAAAGGGGAATTTACATGTATATTATAATAAGATAAAAAAGTTGCATAAATAGCAAAATAATGAAAATATTTGTAAATATAGCAAATCAGATTTACAGACTCCATCATTAGTGTCTGATAGACTCCATTAATAGTGTCTGATAAATTCTATTAATAGCGTCCGATAAACTCCATCAATAATGTCTGATAGACCCCATCAATAATGTTTGATAGAGTCTATAAAAAAAAGTTGCTATATTTACAATATTTTTAAAAAGTTACTATAATTCTAATATTCTAATGTAGAGTAAAAAATTTGTTATAGAATTCAAATTTCCTAATAAAAATGTATGTACCAATTTTTTTTTTTATCGTTAATATATATCATTGTCACATAGCGCTTTGTTAAAAGCAAGCACTTCCACTTTGCACTCAAGGCCAAAACTTTATATTTGTTTGACAAAAGGGATAAATAGTGGAAAATATATTGTGTTTTAAATAATGTCATTGTTTACTTTAAATTGAGTGTTGAAAATGATATATTTTTCCAAAAAAAATGTTTTAGGAAAAATGATATAAATAGACCTCTTATACCTCAACAATTCTAATTACCATCGATAATAAATTTTTGTGTTTTTGTGTGTGATTTTTTTTATTATTATCATTTTTTTGATCATATTTCAAAATCGCCCTCCTTTCAAACAATTGAACTAATTTTTTTCAATCAGCTAATGAATTGATTTCCAACATAGCCATTTTGGTCATTTTATAAGATCCCACCTTTTTGTAAGCAGGAACCTTTTGATCAATTTACTGAAACCTACAATTTTTTTCTTTTTTTTTTTCATAAAATTTTACTATTCATGCAAATTTTTATTATATATATATATATAGTTATACATGAAAAAATCTCTTTATTTTATTTGTGGGACTGTTTGGTTTACTTAGACAAATAATATTGCAATTTCTGGTTGATTTTGTCTTAGGAAGTCTTATCTGAAGGAAAAGAAAAAGGAAAAATAAAGTTAAAGAAGTGGCAATGAAAAAAAGGAAGAAAAAGTAGGGCTACTTTAATTTGGAGGCTTTCTCAAGAAAGTGTTTGTTTTTATTTGTAGTTGGTTAGTGTGTGAAAAATAAAAACAAAAAACTCTTAAATAATTTTGTGTTGGGTGTGTGTGATTTCAATTATTGGAGTTTGAGATACCATTTTTCTTAATTGTCATATTTGGAAGCACACACAAAACTTTATTGAAAGGGAAATGCTATGACTAATGGAAATTTATAAAAAAGGTAGTGAATTAGGGTGTTTTAATTTGGGATGTTATTTTGATTATTTACATGTATTAGATTGGGATTGGAGACAATTTTGGCTTTATTGAAAAGATTTTTTTTTTTTTTTTCTTTTTTTTTTCTTTTTTTTTTTTTTTGGGTAGTAACTATTGGGATAATTGGAGATAATCTGACACAATCTTTGTAATACGTGTTTTTAAACTAAGATTTAAAAATATTGCAATAAAAAAAATTCTCGATATAGTTCCGAAATAATACTTGGACTTCATCTCGGAGTATATGTAATAATACTTAGACCTGTCTATTGCAAAAAAAAAAAAAAAAAAAAAAAACTTAGTTGTGTATTACTTATTAGATAAATTTGGGCTTCATAAGTTGAGCCCAATTGAAGTTGGATTGTGGGCTTGTGATCGGTCCATTTCATAGACAATGGGCCAATTTCGTGACATCTATAAAGCGTGAGGTTAGTTTGTAAATTACAAAATGTAATTTTATAAAGGAAAATTGTGTGGATAGTTACTTTATGAAAAATAATTATAAATTTAGTTATATTTGAAAATATTTATAAATTTATTTTTTATTTTAAATTTAATAAATAATAATTTTTTATAATACCTATTCTACCTTTCTTCTCACTTTTTTTTCATTTATCCCGTCTTGTCTGCCACTTGCGCAATTACTTTTTTTTTTCTTTTCAAATAGCGTTTAATTAATTACTATGGTGTCATGTGTGATAATTTTTAAACTTGTTTTAATATATTTTCAGTAATTTCTTATTTTATTACTAATTTTATTTCTTATTTTGTTAATTTTTTGAACAATTAATTATCTTTAATTCTTTCAAAATTTTAAATTTAACTACATTCATAATTATTTTTTAAAAATTTAACTATTCTAATAAAAATATATATTAATTTTTTAGAAAAATTCTAATAGACAATCTATTGTAACAAAAAAAAAAAAAAAATATTACTACCGTATTTATTAGATAATACTCACTTATTAATACTAATACAATATTAAATAATTAATACTCGTATTGATGGGTATTTATAATAGTGTGTTAATGTTTAATACTAGTATTAATGAGTATTTGTAATATTGTATTAATTTAATACTAGCATTAATGAGTATTTATATTACTGTATTAAATGTAAAATACTAGTATTAATGAATATTTGTAATATTGTATTAATATTTAATACTAGTATTAATGAGTATTTATAATATTGTATTAATGAGTATTTATAATAAAGTCTTAAAACATATTAATGACCTAGTAATTATACGTTCGAATTCTCTTCTCTAATATAGTTGAATCAAATACAATATTAATGTTTAGTGCTAGTGTTATTGAATGTTTATAATACAATATTAATGATTAATACTAGTATTATTGAGTATTTATAATATAGTATTTATGTTTAATACTAGTATTAATGAGTATTTATAATACAGTATTAATGTTTAATGCTAGTATTATTGAATATTTATAATACAGTATTCATGTTTAATACTAGTATTAATGTTTAATATTACTATTAATGAGGATTTATTATACGGTATTAATGTTTAATGCTAGTATTATTGAATATTTATAATATATTATTAATGAGTATTTAAAATATAGTATAAATGATTAATATCAGTATTAATGAGTATTTATAATCCAACATTAATGATTAATACTAGTATTGATGAGTATTTATAATACCGTATTAATAATTAATACTATCTTTAATTTATTAGCTATAGAAATTATAAAATCAGACATACTTGTATTTATAGTAAAATTATTGTCAAATAATCAATAATCAATACAAATAAGTATAAAACATGATGAATTAGTAATCTATAAGGTACACATAAATATATAAAACATCTTAATCATAAAATACAGTATTAGTAAGATACTACATACCCAATAAAAAAATATTATTAAAATATTTTAGAATTACTAATATATTACACAATTTATTTCATTTAGTCTTACTAAAAAAAATAATGATCGAAAATTACATTTATTTATTAATACATAAGTTTTTAGATGTCTTTGTGAAAATCAAAATAATAATCAAAACAAAGAAGTAATGTATCTCATATAATTTTTTTTTTTTTTTTTTTTTTTTTTTTTTTTTTTTTTTCTAAAAAAAAATCGTTTACCGTCTCGGTTGAAAATAGAGGTTGAAAAGCACTCAGTGAGTTTTTTTTGTTGAAAATTTAATATTTTCCTATTTTAATAAATCTTGTTTACAGGGGAGGATATTTTTGTATTCTCACACCAAAAGGAATTTCCTTAAAATAAGAGGTGGACTATTTTGCAAAAACTTTTAAATATGGACACGGGTGCATTAAGTTTTCACATTTGGTCCACATCCGTAAACTGTAGATCAAAACTCAAATGCGTAAGCGATTAACATAAATCGTAATAGAATGATTAAATTAACCAATTCTCATGCACCTGTATAAAACCAATTCCTTATT
>JBBMEF010000008.1:1146030-1157378 GCA_037832685.1 Sicyos baderoa
AAATTCAATTATGAATATTATATCAAAAAGATTAAATATATATCATTTTTATTATATATAAACATCACATCACTTTTTCCTTTCCACCAAACACCAATTTATTATCACTTCCCTTCTCTTCCCTTCCCATATTAAATAATAATAAATAATAATAATAATAATAATATATAATAAGGACACTCAAAATCTTGGATCTCAGCTTTGAAATATAATTGAACTTGCCTTAAGAATACTTTATTTCAACTTTATTTAGCTTGCACTTTGATTCAGCTTGTGCACTCAGCCAAAGGGATGAATAGTGGAATATATATGTTTTAAATAATACCATTTTTCACTTTCGATTTTAGTGCTAACAATATTATTTTATGTGTGGGACTGTGTAGCTCATTTACAAATAAAATCACAATGTAATTTCTGGTTAATTCTGTGTACGAAGTCTTATCCGAAGGAGAAGGAAAAGACAAAGGAAAAAAAGTTAAAAGATTTGCTATGAAATAAAGGAAGCAAAAAGTAGATCAGGCTTTCTCTAAGAACATAATATGAAAAAGAAAATCACATTTTTTATTTTTTTGTGATTGTTCGGGTCAGTTTGCATGCACCTCGACTAATGTTATCGAATTTACAACATTTGAAATTTGGATGCCAAAGACACGCGTAAAAAATCAGATATTGCAACGCTTATTCTTTTCTAAAAGAAAAATATATATATTGTAAAATACATTTTGGGGACGAATTAATAGTCCTTACAACTATCATAAAATGTAATTTTTATGAGTGTATTTCATATTTTTTAGTATCAATATTTTAATAATTGTACTATTTAAAAATATATATGATAAATTTATGGATGTGTGATAAAAAAAAATACATGAGTATTGTTTTTTTGGAAAGAAATTCATGCATATTAGAAATTTGAAGCGACTTAATAAAAATACGAAAAGGTTACCTCATAACTTCAATTAATACAAATGAATCTCAAATTAATGTGTCCAAATTATGTGATAGATGAAGTATCATACGGATGTGTCTTAAAGAAAAAAATCATTTTTTGCCCATATTTAAACATAAAGTTATTATCTCATTTGAATTTTTTTGCTTCTAAACATACTTTATATTTTAATTAAAATAATATAATCAACAATATTTTAATAACGTCGATAAAATATTAACATTTTTAAATATTATATCATAATTTGCGTAAATATTCATTTAATTTCATATATACACGTAAATATATTTAATGGATATTATATTCTTAAATTTCATAATTTCAAATATTCACTCGATAAAATATTTACACGTTTAAATATTATATCTTAATTTATGTAAATATTCATTTATTTTTTAATTATATTAAGTGATATCATCTTATTAAATTCCATAACTTTAAATATTTACTAACGTCCATAAATATTATATCTTAATTTATGTAAATATTTGTTTATTTTCACACATTCATTAATTATAATTAATGTATATTATCTTCAAATATTCACCTGCCTAAATATTATATCTTAATTCGTGTAAATATATATTCATTTTTTTCTTTTTCTTTTAATTTCCATAAAAGATTCTTATTTTACCTTCTAATTTTATTATTAGTAGTGTCAGTTCTTGTGAAAATGTATTATATTATGATCATATTAAAAAATAATGTGCTACATGAAATTATTTATTTATTTTTCCTAAAATTGCAATATTCGATCTTATTTTTACCATCCTAATAGGTGTTTATGTTTTTTTTAATGCTAAGATGTGTGCATGTTAGATAATCAATTTTGAACTATTTTGTGTTAATTTGTGAGGAAGAAACACGTTTTTTCTTCTTCCAAACTGTCACTATATTGTTTATGATTTTTTTTTTCTTTCCATTAGCATACATTAATATTATTATTTTATGTTTATATTAAAAAATTTACAATTTATTTATTTGTTTATTTTTTTTATCAAATTTACAATTATCTAATACTAGATTACAAATGATTTTAGGATGAGAAAATCATGTTTAGACTATTATGTTCAAATTACTAATTTTGTAATTTTAACTTTAATTTTTTTTTTAACATATATTTACTCATTATTGATATCTTTATAAATAATGTTATTAGCAATTAAAATTTTAAACTTTCAAAAAATATAATTAATTTTTAAAAATAAATGAAATAGATATTTAATAAATTAAGAAAACATTTTTTTTAAGTTATAAATAAAATTAAAATAGTGAAACTTTGTAATATTTTTAAGTATTGACTGCTCATAAAAAACCCCACATAAAGAGTTGTAATAATTATTCAAAATAATTTCTCATTTTTATTATAAAAATAATTCATAATCATTTATATATAACTACTCAAAACAATTTCTTATTTTTAATCACTCATTTTTTAATCATTAATCTATAATTACTTAAAATACTTTATTTTTAACGATTAATTTATAATTACTTATTTCCAATCTCCATCCAAACAAATTATCTCCTATAAAAAAAAAATGCCACATTGAAATAAATTTTTGGCTAGAATTATCCATTTCCATCTGCTCAAAAATCATTATTCCTCAAATTAACTATTCATAAAAAATCTCATATAAACACCTCCTGTTTAGGAACGGAAACATCATTTTAGGCATTAGTTTTGTAAATCTAAAATAAATGATCACAGCTTTAACATTTACAGAATATATTCGTAGCCGTTGGATCATGTACTCATGATATCCAGTAGCAGAGGAAAAAATCCCACGCAATCTTGGAAATTGGGGAAGTTTTTGATTGACATGAAGTTGAAAATGGTAAATAAAAGCAGTTTGAATTATCGCATCAACGGCATCCGCGGCAGAGAATAAAATCGCCCGTTGATCATGGATTCCCTTCCATCGCTCACTCACACTGGAGAAGAACTCTGCAACATCATCATTCTTCCTCTTCAACCTCAACAATGGCGGATCATCTTCACGAATCGCCACTCCCGCCGTCCGTCGAGCAGTTTCTTTCCCGAATATGTACGGTTCAGAATCAGCCGCCGCCGGACGCGCACGTGCGGCGGGCGTTGGCTTCGTTGGGAGAGGAAATGGCGCTCGATGCTCTTCGCAAGATCTCCTCCCGGCCTGTTAGGAGCCTTAGTGGATTCATCATGCATTTGGTTCGGAAGGATCCTTGTTCTACTCCTCCGAACAAGACGTTTGTTGTTTCTCCGCATAAGAGTTTTTCGTCGTCTTCTTCTTCTTCTTCTGGCCGTGCTTCTCTGATTCTGAGTCCTTCCAGTTGCTCCGATGCTTCGTATCAGAGTCCTTCGTCTTGTCGCGTTTACAGTCCCCAAGGTTCTTTGTTTTTCCATTTTTTGTGCATTTTTTTTGGAATTTTTTGGAATTAGTGTTCTTCTGTTGGCGTTTTTGTTGTTTGATGCTTAGAAGTTTTGTTATGAACGATTAGCTTAAAGGCATTGTTTGAGCATTCTGTTCCTGTTCCTAAATGTTAACAACGATTTTGGAAGAAGAACTATACAATGATAAGTTAGCTTAGTGTTCTTCTGTTCGTGTGTTTATGGTTTGATGATTGACGATTGACATATTATGGATGACACATTCTGCTAAGCGAGGCAAACTTTTCATTGTAGAGTTCCGAAATAGTTGTTAGCATTTAGGAACACGGAGTCTGTGTTTATCAAGAGACTTGCTGTGTGAAGTTTAATTTGTTTAGTCCCCGAATATTGGAATATGATGGCATACTGTTAGTGAAAACAACTTCTTGTAGGGTTAGGAACTGCTGAGAGAACAAGCTTTCAGCCGCCAACTCCAGAAAAACCTCGACGTTTTTCGTACTCGGTTTCGGATAGAGCAAGGATTCCGGAATATGTGGCATTGGGAGAACTTGAGTTTAGAAAGGCGTTTTTGATATTGAGCTATATTGGGGGGTAGGTACACACTTTCTTGCATTTATATTTAATCGTTGTACACTTTATGTTGAAATCGAAGGGGTTGGTGCCTTAATTCCTGCAGAGTAAGCCTTGAAAGTATCACAACAGCTGACCAAATTCGCAGTTTAAGCCAGTTGCCAATGGACAAATTTGAGGCTGAAGTTTGGAACATATTTGGTATAAAATACAGTAATAAGGAAGATCGAAGAGTGGTAAGTTTGATTACCATTTCCTATTTCTGTATGATTATTTTTTTTATGCCAAAATAGCGTGAAGGTGTAACAGTGATGTTGGAAAGATGATGCCCATACTTGTTTGCTTTAATTCTATACCATAAAGTTATTTAAGTCAATAGGAACTACTGAAGCCATTTAGTAGCTGAAAGGGATTGGTTAATGTGCTCCTTTTCATTTCTTGGTAAGTGATACCATACGTTTATGTTTCATGATGGACATGATTCATGTTTCATGATGGACATGATTCTTGGCCAGGTATATTGCGCCCAAATTATCACAATATACAAGGCATATTGTGCCTAGACTATCAGTTATCACAAGATACAACAGCCTGGTCATGATATAAACCAAGATCACCAACTAGTCGTCTAAGCCATATTTTCTCTTTAGCAGCTTTTGTCAATACCATGTACTTGCTTCAGTTGATTTGAGGCATTTCATCATCAATTTCAATCCACATGGTCATTAGGTGTAGTAAGAAGGTTCCAATCCAAATAGTCAACCTTGAAGATAGAGTGCCTAGGTCATATTCTTTATCATGTAGTTACCATAGGAGAGATTCAACACCATTGATTCTATACAAAGAGCTCCATGCTTGCTTAACTCTCATTGGTGAGTTTAGTGGAAGCAATGTGCCTTTGAGAGTTTGGATCACGTGATTTGGAGATTTAATCTTACAACATTGATTTGGGATAATTTTTTGGAGACACTTGGTTCCTGATGGCAAGAATGGGTTTGTTCGATGTTGGTTAAAGTTAATCTTCCATTTATGGACGACCAAAGAGCTTTGTGGAGTACGTTTCTTATTATTTTGTGGTACATTTGACATGAAATGGAGAGTTTTTAGAGGTGTGAAGATTCCTCAAAGTAGGTATGGTGTGAATTATTATGGATAGGGTTTAATGCTCTGTTGGTGAGACAGATCTCTTAGCATATCAGGTCAAAACAAATCTAATCAAGTCCACCAAAGCCTTATCTTTCAGAGTCAAGTCAACATCTTCAGGTCTCATTCAAATGGTCAAATTGGGTAAAACATTTAATTTGATATACATGTCCTAGAATGTGATTTTTTGGATTTTCATTCTTCTAGGCTTTTCATTTGTATGCCTTTTCATTTTGAAGTCTTTTCATTTGGTTGTTCTTTTTTTTTCTCTTTTCATTGCTTTAAGACTCTTCGAGTGGATGGTTAGATGTCTATATAGTCTTGAATTTCCTTATGTACTCTCTGCCTCTTTCTCTTGCAGTATATAGATTGGGATCGTAGGAAAACACACATCTACCACTGTTATGTTTCATTGGATGGGCGTTACAAGTTTAAGGTTAGTGTTTGTAAGCAATATTTAAACATGGATAACATCCCATTCCACCACATAGAAGCACAATTTATCAACTATTGTGTTTGAATTTTGATAGTTTGAAATTTATCTTCTTTCTTTGATTTGTATACTTTGAGATAGCTATTAGTTTAATATGTGTTGATTTTATTTTCTTCAATTGCGTAACTTCTATTGTTTGGTACAAAATAATCACGTTTAGTTGCAGTTCTATTTTTTCATTTAATCTCTTAAGTTTCTATTTTTTCATTTAATCTCTTAAGTTGCTGCATCACTTTCGCTTACAATCAAGCCTTCTCCCTGAAAATTAGATATACTTTCACTTATATGATGAAAATATATACCCAGTCATAATGCCTCGAAAAGGAGCTCACAGAAACCGAGTACCTGATTGAATGGAAAATAATCCAATACATTACTTGGAAAATAGGAACTTAAAAGTCACGAAAGTTTTGCTAGATAGTAAATTGAGTTTCGTTCATAAAATTCTTTGATGATTCTCCAGCTTAATAGTCTTAATCGATAGACTATAAATCTTTGATTTTTCATTGAAGAAATTTCTAAGCAGTTTGTCACTGCATGGGAACTTTGTTCAGGGTCCATTTTTGAACAATACAAAAACTCATCTGCAAAGGGTTTTAGGCGATGACAATGTATTGTTAGTCAAGTTTGCTGAAGATGCACCCGACAGATGTTCAATAAGCCATCCTGGAGGGTTTTTTTGTGCTTATAACAAGATTGCTAGAGATGGCATTCTTCTTGGATTGCACCGTTATCGGTTTTTTGGTGAGCTTTATGTTGTCTTTTTTATGAATACATTTGTTGTGTTTGTTTCTGTTGTCATTATTTTATGCATTGTGAATGGCTGTTTTTTTCATATTTTAATAATGAGATTTTGAGTTCAATGCACATGTATGTATTAATAATGGTTAGCATATTGGTCCAAGTGGATTTTTGCTTTGCTATTTTATTTCCCGACCTTCATTCCTTCCCCAGAAAATGGTATGCATTGTGCGTCCGAAAGAATGATTGTATTTCTTTAGATCTCCCTTATTTAGCTCCTATCCATCCCCAGAAAAGAGAAGAATCCTGTCCACTTGGCTTAAAGTTAATATCCAATCTTAAATTAGGCTGTTTGTCTCTTGGAGTTGGGCCCTTCCCCCTCTTTTTTGTAAGCTTCATACATAATCAATTAAATTGTTTCGTACCAAATCATCCACAACTAAGTTTGCCATTCCAGTCCAACTATTGTGCATGTTAATTCATATATCATTTGGGACGTTGTTTCAATATTAAATTCTATTCAATGTTTAAGCACCTCTTCTGTTATTTTTGTGCGAATACATAATCATGCTCTCCCTAACAATATACCACCATACAAAATGCAATATACATGCCTTATTTAATGGTTCAAGGTTTTTGAGACAATTTCCTTTCAACTATTTATCTTCATGTCTGGTATTTAGATGCATGCGATATTCTCTTTCGGAAAATGATTAAGAATCAGGGAAAGAAATTTTCAAGTGTATGTATAATGAGTTTTTTTTCTTCTTAATTCTATAGTATTTTTTATTTTTTTTCATCATCATTGTTATATGTATCATATAGTTTTCAAAGATGGTGGCAAGGAGGAAAAAAAGAAGAATCCAACAACATCAGCAGTGAAATGCTATTTTGTCAGAATGGAGTCAGATGCAGATTCTGATAATACTGAACCTTATAAATTATCAAATAGAACAATTTTTGAAGCTAGGAGTCTTTTCATGCATGCGCACATGGTGTCCAGTGTAGCAAGCTACATGGCTAGGTATGCTGGTGATAGAGCACACATTCATTCAATCTATAACTTCTATGTCATTGTTTCTGAGCATTCTTAATTAGTATTTATAATTGCTTTGTAGGTTTTCACTCATTCTGTCAAAGACAGTTAACCTTAAAATTGATTTATCTACAGTAAATGTCCAGAGAATCGGGGATATACCCTGCAGGGTATGATATTCTACCACTGCTCCTGCAGCCTTTGGTGGAGGTGAAGGGTCTAGAATTGAAAATTCCAAATCCTTCTTATCTCCACACCCTTCTTATGGTTATAGTTATGGACTTTTTGCAGCACATTCAAATTGTATCTGCTCATTTTGGTTTATCTCAAGCTGTAGGATGCAAATGGTAATGTCATCTATAGAGATGGAAAACCTCTCATACATACAGACGGAACAGGATTTATATCAGAGGACTTGGCTCTGGAGTGCCCTGTAAATGTATTTAAAGGGCAGGCAAGGCATGATGGTGACATTAAGGTTTGGGATTTCATGTTAATAAAAATTAGGGAAAGAAAACTCCAAATTTATCCTAAACTTGAAATGATGTTTCAATTTTCATTCATTCTAAACTATGAGTAGTATCGAATTGAACCTAGAGCAATTTTTATTACCTTTACAATTTCTACTCTATTAACTTACTCATTTTAACGTACAGGGAGCATAATCTTGCAAAGAACTCACCACTTAAACATCAATTCATTGTTTAAATCTTTGCACGTGAACCTGAGAAAATTCATATTGTTTAGCTTTCCTTGGATTTAATGTCTGTTGGTTTTGTTTGAATTTTGTCAACTCCTCCTGCTACCTTTTCTTCTTTGCACATTGTTTTTTTTTTCCTTCTCACATTTATTTACTGGTTATATTTTGTATAAATTTTGTTTGATGTTGTGCATGCTATCTTACCTCCGTATAATAGAGAACTCCCACTTTTGAAGAATTTCAGAATAAGACTTTCCAACGAACACTGCCAGGACTTGAAATGCGAGAACCAGTATGTGTATTATCTCGTTGAGTTTCTATTGAATCTTTATAGTTTATTTATTTATTTTTTAAATGTAAATACTCATTTTTATTTAATTCTCTTTCCATTGGAAGCCCTTGCTAATTCAGTTCCGACTATTTTACAACGGTCTGGCTGTTAAAGGAACATTTCTAGTGAATAAACAGGTATATTTTCTAGTTCAAGTAGAGCATTATATGAGTTATATGTTTTTGGGCATCCACCTTGCTCTTGAGTTTTGCAGTAATGATTGTTGTTGGTTGGTATAGTTAAATATTTAAATTTACCCCAACTCATAAGCTTAAGTTTTTTGGTTGATTGGTGATTTAACACAATTCAACATGGTATTAGAGCAGGAGATCTCGAGTTCAATTACCTATCGAGTCGTTTTACTCCCCAATTGAAATTGAATTTCACTTGTACGACTCTTATCAGATTTTCAAGCCCATAAGTAAGAGAGAGTGTTGGTTGATATAATTAAATTCACATCAACTCATTAGGTTAAGTTTTTGGGTTGATTAGAGATTTAAGATAATTGAGCAATTTCTTCTTAATTATGAGCTATGCTTGTAGGCTATTGATCTCATATATCTGTGATGGTCTGGGTCAGCTTGCGTGCATCTCGACTATTGTCATAGGATACATACCGCCTGACCCTACAACATTTTGGATATCAAGGAAACCCGTCGGAAATTAATTCACTAGGTAGATGACCACTATGGATTGAATCCACGACCTCTTAGTTCCCATAGCTTGATTACTGTATGATTTATTACTGTATGAATTAATGGCTCTCCTATGTTTAATTCTACTGTTTCATTGTTTACTCAGTTTGGTTTACAATGTTTGCAGCTTCCTTCTAGAACAATTCTAATCCGTGATTCTATGATCAAAGTTGAAATAGATCCAAAACTTGATAATGCTGAAACAGAGAATTCATTGGAGGTGGTAGGAACCAGGTATCAACATTTGTTTCCTTGCCCATGTGCCTCATGTACATCCATAGTGCGAAATGAAATGTTTAGTTCAGGATTTTGTTTCTTTTCTTTTTCTAAGAACCCAATAATGCACAACCCCTTTAAGGAGTAAAAAAATCTATCGTGGGAAAGCTTCATTACATGCTTTTGTTGGACTTCTAGGAGTAAAAAAGCTATTGTGGGAATGCAACCCCTTTTAAGGAATAAAAAAAGCATGCAATCATCGGCAAGGAGTCATCTTTTGAAATTTCTTTGAATCTATTGTACTTGCGGTTGCCCAATGGTGCAAGCACTCCCCGCTCTGACATAACTAAAACTGTTTTAAAACTCCTCACTAATTGGAAGAGTTTTTTTTTGCTCCCTCAAAGAGATGGTCTCCCTTCTTTTGTAATTTTATGAAATTTCACACATCAATGAATTATTTCTTGTTATAAAAATGTTAGGATTTTTCTTTAATTTTGTTTCGGATGAAAATATTGGGAGTTGGAGGGTATTTTTTTACTATAATAATAATAATAACGGCGGTTGCTACTAGTCTCCTTATTGCAAGGATTCCCTGTTCCCTGCAATGACATCTTACTTGTAATTTACCTTCAAAGAGTTTTTGAATAATGTAGCAGATACCTTCAAAGAGTTTCTGAATAATGTAGCAGTTTACTTTCTCTAATCATCTACCAGTAATCCACCTAAGAAGACATTTCTTTCAAGAAACTTAATAGCACTCTTGAATTATGGAGGTGTTCCAAGAGAGTATTTCATGAATATCCTTATGGATGCTTTGGGAGATGTTCGAGGTGTTTTCTCTAGTAAACGTGCAGCTTTAAGAGGTATTAGGGATTTTGAGCTGGTTACTTTTCTTCTCTTTTTAAGTAATACTTATTTATTGGTATATGCTTTCTTGCAGTTTCAATTAACAACGGTGATATGGATGACTTTCTAGTTGTAAGAATGATTTTATCTGGAGTTCCTCTTGAGGAATCGTATTTGCAATATCGGCTGTCTATTCTGCTGAAGGAGGAGAAAAAGAGCCTGAAAAGTGGAAGGCTTCATGTACCTGATTGTTATTATTTAATGGGTACAGCGGATCCCACCGGTACTCTTGAAAGTGATGAAGTCTGTATTATCCTGTATGTATTACATGCTTGTCAGCTCTATTCGTTTTACTTGATTGCATGAAAAGCATTATAACACACATTCACCAACTATTCAGCTTTATTGCTGGGGATGAGAAATGGAATTAAGATAATTTTATATGTACCGGAGAATAGATTTTTGTGGTTCAGTAGATCTTTGTTTCACTTTGTTTTGATGTTCAATTTTTATTTAAAATCTTATTTAATTTAAACTCATAATTTACTCGTGTTACTTGAAATCCCTGCTTTTGTTTTATTGTTTTCTTTTCGTTCATGTATTTATTATCATGTCTTGTGTTCCCCCTCCAACTAGTGAGAATGGACAGATCAATGGGAAGGTTCTAGTTTATCGCAATCCTGGACTACATTTTGGAGATATCCATGTATTAACGGCTAAATATGTGGAGGACTTGGTACCTGTTGTGGGAAATGCAAAATATGCTATATTCTTCTCTTGTAAGGGTCCCCGTTCAGTAGCTGATGAAATAGCTGGTGGTGATTTTGATGGTGATATGTACTGGGTTTCCAGGAATTCTCAGGTTTGCTCACATTCACCTTTAAACTTCTGGCCTCGAAGTTCTATGTTCTATCACTTGAATTTGATTTCTTCTATCTTTAAATGTGAACCTAATAGCGTTTCGTGCATGCTTTATTTGTTAGGGGTGTTTCTGTGAAGATATGATTTAGATTTAGTATTATAATAATAATATTCTGTTTTAATTATTCTGGAAGCTTCCTAATTGTAGAGATTTATGTATTATTTATATTGCCTTATTCCCCTATATATAGAGGGTGAATTGTGTAATTTATTCATTGAAATACAGAGAATATTTCCTCTTCTTGCTGTGTTATTTTACTTGGTATCAGAGCAAAAACATGGCTAACGCCTATTCGAATCCTAGGTTTAGCACTCCTCCGTTGAATCAGCTTATGGGTC
>JBBMEF010000008.1:1166216-1185021 GCA_037832685.1 Sicyos baderoa
AACAAGGAGGGGGGAGGGGGGGGGGGGTGTTTTTTTTTTTTTTTTTTTTTTTTTTTTTTTTTTTTTTTTTTTTTTTTTTTTTCTTTTGAAAAATTGAGTTTTTAGTTAAATGGTGGGACGGAGAGAAATGGAATATACAATTGAGTTTTTAGTTTAATTTTTTAGCACGTGTATCTTTATTTTAGGACAAAAATATTTGGAGATCTATCATGTACACACGTAACATCTGATTAAGAATATAGCTCAATTATATATATGGTTTTTATTTATTATTATTATTATTATTGTTTTATTTTACGTAATAGATTCTTTCAAATAAATTGTTTGTAGTCAAGGAGAATAATAGTCTAGTAATATCCACTACCCAAAGAATAAGTGGCTTGATGATTCGACTCTTATTTATTTATTTGAGAAATAAATATTTTTTTAAAAGAAAAAATAACATCTGTCATAAAGAAAAATTAATAATGAGTTTGGGATCTTTTATCTACCACTATTTTAG
Source organism: Sicyos baderoa (assembly GCA_037832685.1). Lineage (NCBI taxonomy): Eukaryota > Viridiplantae > Streptophyta > Magnoliopsida > Cucurbitales > Cucurbitaceae > Sicyos > Sicyos baderoa. The sequence continues at coordinate 1,166,719 of JBBMEF010000008.1, forward strand.
AATTAAAAAGTATAAACTATTTATAAACGTGTCAACTTTTTCTTCTCAATTTTGCATTAGTATACGAATTTTAAAATTAAAATGGCATTTGTAAATATTTGTCCTTTGACTATATAAAAAAAAAAGATTTAGTTCCATTTTTCATAAACATTTATCTAAACTTCGAATATTAAATTTACTAAACCCTAAATACTAAAACTATCACTAAACTCAGAGAGTATATGAGATTTTTGCCTTGTTAGGTGTAGGTTAAGAATTCTCTTCATTACGCGGTTTTAAATTAGAATTTTGTTGATGCTTATTGAGAAGTACATTGATTGAAATATTTTGTTTCGTTTGGAATTAGTAAATAAATGTCTAAATAATTATGTGAAAACTTTTTTTATGTTGTGAGTGCAAGATAACTACCCGTTGAGAGTAATCATTTTCTTTTTCTTTAGTGGAATCATAATATTTAATCAGCAAGATGAACGATTATATTTTCCCTTCCTCTAAGATTAGGTGTTATGATAGGTTTAGAGCTTTCTGTTTGGAATCTCGTTTCTCCTATTTGGTTAAGATCGTGACCTCATTAATCTAATACCTTGATTTCAAATATTTCTATTTGAATGATCATACTCCGATTTATAAAGACAAATGAGTATGTAATCTCATTGTCTGAGTTATGGTGGTATTTGCTCTCTAAATTTATTGAAATTCATTCTTAAAAAGGATATCAATTCCCAAATTAGTAATTTTTTTTCTCCTACTACTTTCTACCCAATCCAAACACGTCAAAAACTATAAGATACAAAAATGAAATTCTTACATTTAATATTTATAGTAAAAATTGGATTATTTGTGGAATTAAGCACAGGCGGTGGGGGGTCGGTCGTGGTGACCTGCATCTGTTCATTCATTTCAATAATCCATTTTTCTTTACTAATAATATCCCAATTAATCAAATGGGTTTCACTAATTAGCCACTATGTATGAAAATCCCAACAATTAATCAAATGGGTTTCACTAATTAGCCACTATGTATGAAAATCCCAACAATTAATCAAATGGGTTTCGCTAATTATCAATTTTATCCGATAATGTAATCAACGACCCCACTTACATGCTCTGTTTTTTCTTGTTTTTTTCCCATTTCAAGAAGTGGGTTTGAATTTCACTATTTAAATGAAGACCCAAGTCTTTCCCGATTTGTATTGTTTTTGTTTTTGGGCAGATTTTGATTTTGGTTCTTCTTTTTTTGTGGGGTGCTTTGGGTTTGAGCGTTGAGTGATGGAAAGCACTTTCAGGGAGATCGGCGATGGCGGTTCTGTGCTGGACTTGGACCCTAAATCCACCGTTGGCGGCGGCGTTCAGGACATCTATGGAGAAGACTGCGCCACTGAGGAACAGCTCGTCACTCCTTGGACTTTCTCAGTTGCTAGGTAACTCTTTAACTTTCTTGCATTTTTGTTTATGTTACTTAATCCTAACTTTTGGGTACTATTTGCTCTCATTTTTTGATCATCAATTACTATCATTTCTTGAAAGAGTGTCATTACATTCAACTTGTTGGGATGGAAACAAAATATTCCGAGAAGATTTTGGGTATATAAGTGATGACAACCACCTTCGTTGATATGAGGTTTTTGGGAGATGCCCAAAAACAAAGCTATGAGAGTTTAGGTCTAAAATGGGCAATATCATATCAACTATGTGCATTATTAGAGCAATCTAATCCAACTCATACACTCTCAAGTTGAGTTGGATTATCTGGTTGTATTTAATCACTTCTTTTCTCTTCAAAGTTTCGTTCATAATCCATCCATAAATATGTTAAAAAAATGATGGTTAATATAGCTTACACTGATTTGATGTCTCATTTTGATGGCAGTGGCTATTCGTTGCTGAGAGATCCTCACCATAACAAGGGGTTGGCATTTACAGAGAAGGAAAGAGATGCTCATTATTTGCGGGGGCTTTTGCCACCTGCCATTGTTACTCAACAACTTCAGGTTGGTTATTGATGTCTCATTTTGAGTTTTTTAGTTATGTATTTATTTCATGATGTTTTTCCATTTGTGATGTATCAGGAGAAGAAGTTGATGCACAACATTAGACAATATCAACTGCCACTACAAAAGTTTGTTGCCATGATGGAACTTCAGGTTCTGTCTTTTCCTTCTATTTCTCTGTTAGCTTTGTTGATAAGTTTTATCTTTTGAACCTCTCTTTTGATTTGCTGAAATTGTGAACAAGATTAATGTAGTGACTCAACCAATTTCTTCTTTTCTTAGCCTCGATTGATAACCATTTCGTTTTTAGTTTTTAGTTTTTGAAGTTTGTGTTTGTTTTCCTACAATTTCTTCATCATGGTTTTCCCTTTGTAAGGAACCATTGGACAAAAACAAGTTTGTCAAAACTTTTTTTTTTTTTTTTCAAAACTTGACTTGGTAATGTTTGACTTTGGTGTATAGTTTCATAGATTTTTTTTCTTATCGCTATGATTGGCTGAATTTCTTCTATACATATGTGAATTATGATATATTGGAGCTTGTAATTCTATGTACAGGAAAGAAATGAAAGGCTTTTTTACAAACTTCTTATTGACAATGTGGAAGAACTGCTTCCTGTTGTCTACACTCCCACAGTTGGTGAAGCTTGCCAGAAGTATGGAAGCATCTTCCGGCGTCCTCAGGGTCTTTACATCAGTTTGAAAGAGAAGTAAGGATGCCCTTTTCGTTACTTCATATGTTTATGACTTTCATGGTTATGTGTCTTATCACACCGAGCCGTGCAGGGGTAAGATTCTTGAAGTATTGAAGAATTGGCCCCAGAGGAGCATTCAAGTAATTGTCATAACGGATGGCGAGCGTATTTTGGGTCTTGGTGATCTTGGTTGCCAGGTAGTAGATTCTCTGATGAATTAAACCTACTTTACTAGTAGATTTACTGATTTTTATATGAATTTATTGGATGTTTTAGGGAATGGGAATTCCAGTTGGGAAACTTTCTCTATACACCGCACTTGGTGGCGTTCGTCCGTCTGCGGTAAGGAGTTCTTTGAATAAACAATTGCCTGTTCTTTGTTGTCACTAATGTATTTTCCTGTTCATCAAGCTCATTTAGCTTGATTTAAAGCTTCGAAGGATATTCTTCATTTCAGCTAATATCAGATATTCTTGGCAGTGTTTGCCTATTACAATTGATGTCGGGACAAACAACGAGAAATTGTTGAATGATGAATTCTACATTGGGCTTAAACAAAGAAGGGCAACTGGAGAGGTTCAAAACTCATCTTCATCTTGCTTTTGACTGGTTTAAGTACATTTGAGCTGTTTAAGATTTGTGAGTTCATATTGAACTCAAGTATTTTGCGTACTTTTTGTGCAGGGGTACTATGAACTTCTACATGAGTTTATGACGGCGGTAAAGCAGAATTATGGGGAAAAGGTTCTTATCCAGGTTAGAACATGATATATATACATATAGTCATTGGTATTTGAGGTTTAAATCATTTCTGTACTCAATGGTTCTAATTGAAACTTTCAGTTTGAAGATTTCGCCAACCACAATGCTTTTGAGCTACTCGCCAAGTATCGCACATCTCATCTAGTCTTCAATGATGATATTCAGGTACTGTATAATATAAAATTTGACACTCATTATTCAGGAAGCTGTTGAATTTTCTTATCCATGCTCTTTTTCATGTTTCAGGGGACAGCATCTGTCGTTCTTGCAGGAGCGGTTTCTGCCTTAAAACTCATTGGCGGTTCCTTGGCCGATCACACTTTCTTGTTTCTCGGTGCAGGGGAAGTAAGATCTCTCCTTCCATGCTCCCATACCTCTCTTTATTTTTGTAAATTTCTTGTGTAAATGGTTCAGTTTTCTAAATTTCCACTTCTCATCCATGTTTAAATTTGGCATGGCTGCAGGCTGGAACTGGTATTGCAGAGCTCATAGCACTTGAAGTATCAAAACGGGTACTTGTTAAGCTATACTAAACATAAATGGATTATAAACAAATTTCATAATGTATGATTCCTATCTTTTATATTCTCTATTCTGTTATTTTAGACAAATGCTCCAGTTGAGGAGACCCGAAAGAAGATCTGGCTTGTCGACTCGAAGGTAGTAGAAAGTTCAATCAAACTTATGCAAAATCATAATTATCTCTTTACTGAGTTAATGTCATTGACTTCTTGCTTTAACCATAAAGAAAATGATGTTCTTGTAGGGATTGATTGTCCACTCCCGGAAGGATTCACTTCAACCCTTCAAGAAGCCATGGGCTCACAATCACGAACCTGTTAAGGATTTATTAAGTGCTGTCAAGGTATGAACCATCGTAAATTTTAGTTTCACTTACATCCATTATTCTAGTTGTTGAGATATTCCTTGAACGATTTAATACCCTACAATTACTTAGTTGGGAGTCTCGCTGTCCGGTCAACGAGCGAGGTCTCAAATAGGGTTTGATGAAAGTTCATTATATAAACTCGAATTAAAACCTAGCCCCCACGGTGTTCATTCTGTATTTTTTACCTCTCTTTAATAAAATCGTGCCCTCTCTTTGCCCGTGGCCCGTGGAGTAGCTAACACACCGTTAGTGAACCACGTAAATTTATGTGTTCTCCTCTTTTACGTTTCTTTTTTTATTCTTCAATTGATTGTTGATTGCTGGTTTCATAACACTCGTAATGGTTCGTTGTCATTCACTCACCTATATCTCACTGTTTCAGGCAATTAAGCCAACAGTTTTGATTGGATCATCTGGAGTTGGAAGAACGTTTACGAAAGAAGTTATCGAGGCCATGTCCTCCATCAATGAGGTTCTTTCGTAACACACAAACATATTCAATACATGTTTAGAAAGAATTTGTAAATGGTATATCAGTACATAATCTCCTGATGCAATATCTGATATTACTTTATCATATTGTGAAGCAGAAACCTCTTATTATGGCTCTTTCCAATCCAACATCTCAATCTGAATGCACGGCTGAAGAGGCTTACACTTGGAGTGAGGTACATAAACAAACATTACATTTTAAAGCCAAAGCTTTTCTCTTTTCTTTTTTCCTACAACTTTTCTATTTACTTCGCTTTTATTTGCAAATCGAAGGGCCGTGCGATTTTCGCTAGTGGAAGTCCATTCGACCCCTTCGAGTACAACGGAAAGACCTTTGTCCCTGGCCAGGTTTTCTACTTTTTCATTATGTGTGTTAGAGTTTAATCGTAGATGGTTTTATTATTTTTTTAATTGTAGTGCCCTTTATCGTCTTTGTATATAAATCCTTCTCTAATTAATAGAATGAGACATTGATTCTTTCAACTTTAGCGTTAACATTTCGAAAGTACAGTTTTCACATGTATAGAGCTCTAATGTTTTGAACTTGTTGAATCTCTAAACAGTCCAACAATGCCTACATATTCCCTGGGTTCGGATTGGGTGTGGTAATTTCTGGAGCAGTTCGTGTGCACGACGACATGCTTCTGGCTGCCTGTAAGTAGGATTATTAAATGGGCAATGTGACACTATCTGACTAAATTACATTACATTCATGCACTAATATATGCAGACATTTAGACTCTTATAGTTACAAATTTCAGTTCATATCATAACCATAATCTATGAACTTGCATCTTCAGTTTTCAAATCATGAGTATAATTAACAATGTTAGATCGTTAAACAACAGTACAATGAATGATTCTTATGTTGCCTTTTTCACACCAGCGGAAGCGTTGGCTGCCGAAGTCTCCAATGAGAACTACGACAAGGGATTGATCTACCCACCCTTCACCAATATCCGAAAAATCTCAGCACACATTGCAGCTAAAGTGGCTGCCAAGGCTTATGAACTCGGTGAGGCATTTCCTTTTGATTATGTTGCTATTATGGTAGTTGCTTGTACTCTTCCCTAAAGTGGTTCCCTATTTATGTACTCTCCAGGCTTGGCGACCCGTCTTCCACGCCCTGCCGATCTTGTCAAGTATGCTGAGAGCTGCATGTACAGTCCCAACTACCGTACCTACCGATAAATGAACGAGGTCTCGCGGTGCTGGTCTGTACTTTAGAGCTTTTTATGGAAATTCCTAATGCATATGGTGTGTGGTTACTTGTAGTGGTGTAATGTTTGTAATGTTTTTCCTTCATATATAAGTGAACTTTTTGTTAATAAAATAAGCTTTTTTTTAATCAACTTATTAGGATGTGGTTGTGAATGAGTTTGACAGAAAAAGTATGCAGTGTAAATCACCTTTGTTAGTTAATTGTAGTGTTTCCAAGTGTATTTTATCTATTTATATGCACTTTATAATAATTAATAGGTAAGATATCAACTTTAACTCTAAACTTAGACCTACATCTCTTAAATGTTTCAAATTTAATCATAAATGTGAGTAATATTGCAGTTTTGTAGGTTAAATTATATGGGGTTTTTGCCGGAAATAAAATATTTATAACACTAGGCAAATTTGATAAAATTTAGCAACCATAGTCAAATATACGGTATGAAGTAATACTTTTTTACTGAATAACTAATACATAATACAATACGATGAATATTATTTATATTGTATATTTGACTATGGATGCTAAATATTTTTAAATTTGCTTAATCTCTAATTATTTTGTAAAATTGGACTATCCAATACAATTTCTCTAAATTATAAGCTTAGTATTGGAACTTCCGAATTTGAGTCTAAACTACCATTTAACTCTTCATTTTGAATTTTCAAGTATCTAGACAATTTTAAACGTTTCTAGTGGGTTCCTGAAATTCACTATTCTTTTTTAATATGAATTAAATTTTGTCTAATAAACTCTTAAATTTTAAATGTTTCTAGTGGATTCGTGAATTTCTAAAAAAGATCTAGTTAGTCAATGACTGATGGATGGTAAAGTTGGTAGATCAAATAGACAAACTTGAAAATTCATGGATTAAATTTACAAGTTAATGTATTTCTCACCTCTTTACCGACTTTAATTTAATAAATCGCCATAAAAAAACAATATCACAATGACACGAAATCGAAAGCGATGGTAGTTTGATAATTTTATTGTTTGGTATAATTCATTTCAACTCCATAATCAGGAGTTCGATTTCGAGAATTAGCATTCGTTTGTGATATCCCTAACCGAACTTGTACTAAAAAAATGACACAAAAAGTAATTTTGTGGACATGAAAGAAGAGAGAGTGTGTAGTGAGAAAAAAGCTAGGCAGCTAAAGAATGTGTATGAAAAGAGAATTTAAAAAGTGAATGGTGCCATCTTTTTTTTTTTACCCTCATTTTCTGACGTATTACTTCTTTTATTTTTTTTTACCTCTTTGAAAACAGTTCTAAATTTTAACCAAACAAAAATATTTTATGCTAGAATGTTTCTAAAGGTGTGATACATTCGTGACATAAAGAATAAATGAAATGTACCATAAGTTCAATAAATTAGACCTAATCATTTTATAATGAAGATTAAAAGTACATAATTATTCATGACATAAAGAATAATGTATTAGTTGATTATTGAAGACTAGTTGTGACACACATATTAAAACTTTACCAATTGAAAATTATTTGTGGTATTTATGAAAATTGTTTGTAATATTGATCGAAGATTATATGTGCACTGATTATGATTGAAACTATCAAATTTAGATATGCTTATGTTATACATGAATTTCTTCTAAAAAGTTGGTATTTGTGTATTTTTGCAATTTTTTTTATTATATGTGAAAAGTCACATTTTCAAAACCTATAAAGAAAAATATTAAGACATGCTAGATAGGTTTTTTTATAGAGAATTGTAATGTATAGCAATTTTAGGACCCTCTATTAGAATTATAGAATTTTTTTTTTATCAAAATTGGTTTATACCAAAATTATAAGTGATTGAACTCAATCACTTGAAATTTTGTTATAAACCATTTTTTTTATAAAAATGTGTTATAGATGCAATTTTTTACCTTTTTTGTTATACATGAGAAAACACCTTTTTTATAGGACTATTTTTTTTAATTATAGATATTAAAATATAATATAATTTAAAAATAAAAAATATTGTAGTGTTTTAATTAATTGGATTGATGAGATTTGGCTTCTAAGTATAACACTTTAATAAAACTAAACTTTTTTTTTCTTAATTCTACATTGTTTTGGGGTGGGAGTAGTTTGAATTCATCTTAGCTGGGCTATATTTATTTTGTTGAAAACTATCATTTTAGTTCTTTTTATTTGAGTTTGTATTATTTTAATTTTTATACGTCAAACATCCATTTTTTTTTAATATATATATATATATATATATATTAAAACTTAAATATGAAATTAGCTTTTGTAATAAATTGAGAATCAAATCCTTTTAAAAAAATTCATTAATTTAGTACAAAAATACAATATTAACATATTTTTAACATATATGAACGAAACAATAATAGTGAGAGTTTCTTAAAGAAAAATTATCAATAACAAAAAATATATATATATAAAAATTAATTTTAAAATTTATTTCAAATTCATAAATTAAAATTTTTAAAAAAATGAAAATAATATTTGCAAAAAATCAGAATAGGTTATTACCCAACGTTTTTGAAATCTAAGCAGTGAGATATTGTGTGTTGAATTTCGATGTGTTGTTGGTTTCATCCTCCACGTGTAAGCCATCGGCCACACAGGATTCACCCACTGCCGTCTGATCAGTGCAACGAAAGTACATGTACCGTTGATGCGATGTCAGCCGGGCCCCACCCACCAGAAAAACACTTTATTGTCAATTAGTCAGCCAGCTGCCCATTTCAGTGACGTGTACGCGATCTCAGCCGTCGGATCCCAGGGACGTGTCCGAATCTTTTTCAATCAATGCCATACCTATTATTAGCAATTAAACTAGACCTTTACGTAGGGATTTATTTTCTTTTAAAACAAAAGTAGATTATTTTTATTTTCTTTTTTATTTTTTTTGGCCTTGACAGCTCATCCGCATGAGCGAAAACTGTACTGTTGCGTGGGCCCCAGCAAAAAGAAAGGGGCCCCACGTCGACGTGCCACCTTGCAGTTACTTGCGCTCCGTTTGCTTTGAAATTGATATAATAAATATATATTTAAAAACTATATAGTATATAGGAATCTATTTATATTATGTGACAGACATATGTTGGATAGTTAATATATTGAACAGTTAGGTTGAATCATTTCTCAATAACAAGGGACAAATTCAAGAGGAAGAAACTGAAAATTATGACAGGTGTCCAATTTATTTGGGTTAATTCATTCATTTAGTTTTTAAATGTGTAAGTTCTTTGATTTGTATTTTAGTTTGAATTTGTAGTCTAATAATTAACCCACCCACTTTTGATTTTAGATTCTTTTTTTGTCATTGTCATTCATTTAACAAAATGTGTAAATCCATTTTTAAAGCATTTAATCATCATTTATTTATTTATTTTGTCTTCTTTTTTTTTAGAAATTTAAACTTATTTTAACTTACTAAAGTTTCATTTATTTTAAAAGATGTTTAGAAAGGATGATATTTATATTTTATATTTTACAATGACTTTTCATTATCTTTTGTGTAATATTTGAGACAAAAAAAAACGAAATATAATTAAACAAAAAAATAAGAATGTACGAAAAATTAAATATGTATGAAAATGATAATCAAAGAAAATGTTTCTCTCCATTTAAGGTGAAGCTAATGATATTCATGGCATAATGATATTTGTGTTTGTGTTGATTATGTGGAGAAGATCATCTATATTTAAGGTATGAAAAAGAACAAAATAGTGAATATAAAGAATTGAGGATAACAAAAAGTTTTGCAAGAGAATGGAAAGTTATTAATTATGAAGAATCCATATCTTTAGTGATAATCAGTGACACGTGTTGAAAATTATCACATTATCTTATATTAGAAATGTGAGAGATTATCAACACTCTTTTAAAATATATAAATTATTCGCTTCATCAACGATTAAAGTGTAACAATTTCACACTAACTAAAATGATATGAGCAATACTTAGGTAATAGTAGGTAGGCGTAGGTATATTTAAATAGTTACCATCATTTTGAATCACACCTTTTTATTTTTATTTTTTTAAAAGTGATTTTGATTGATGGAGAGAGAAATACTAAAATGGAGAAATATGTAGTCCAAAATAATAGTAAGTATTTCCCGTACACTTTCAAACCCTTACCTAAGTATTTGCTCAAATCATATCAAAACTTCAAAATTTCAAAACGATATTTGATTATTGAATTTGGAGGTGTTCACATTCCCACCTAATTATTGAAATTGATTACATATATGTGATGTGGTTTAATACGTTATAGATAATTTAACTAATAATTTATGGCATGGTACTGGTAGTGGGGTTGGAGGGTCGATGAGAGGGAGTGCAAAAAGAGAAAAAATAGATGTGGAGTAGAGAATAATTGTGCACCCAATGAAGAGTCAGCATCCGTAGTCGACCAGAATAACGGCGTCAACACCGTGAGACAAAGGAAGGACACGTGGCCATCCAAAAGGAAAAAAAAGGAAAAAAGTGGGCCCATTGGCTTGATCAAATGCGTGTGGTTTTTGCCTATATATCTTCTCACACGTGTCAAAATAATAGCTGTCCATTCATCTCCTCCCCTTTTTATCTCCCATTTCTTCAACCTCCCCATTTCTCTCACTCCCCCTTTTTCTCCCGGTGGGAGCCATGGACGAACCCTCCGACGGCGACCTCACCTCCACCAGCTCCGGCCTCTCCTCCATCCTTAGCGGCACCGACGATTTCCGCAGCTCCTCCAGCTCCGGCGACATCTCCGTCACCAGCACTAGCTCCGGCGAGATTCCGCCCGCGATTGTCGCCGACGTCGCCGCGCCTGTCGAGCTCCTTACCACCGCCAGACGGAAGTGCGTCGGGAGGAACACCAGAGCCAGACTGCACTGGGGACTCACTTCCGTCATCGGGCGGCGGAGGGAGATGGAGGACGCCATCGCCGTTAAGCCTGGATTCATGTCTTCGAGATGCGATCACGTCGGAGGCTGTACGGCTCCTGGTTCTAGATCCGCCGGAGAGATCTCGCCCGTTCATTTCTTCGCCGTGTACGACGGTCACGGCGGATCTCAGGTTCGTTCATCAATTTCTGCATTTCCAATTCCAATTCGAATTAGGGCTAATTTTAGGTTGACCTTTTTTAGAGTAATTACAAAATAGAACAAAACTCTAATTTCTTTTTTCTTTTTCTTTTTTTTTTTTTTTTTTAATTTTCTACAATTTCTTTTTTGATTTTAAGATAGAATCTCTATAAATTAATTTCGAAATATTTTATGTTGACACACCATTACCTATAACTATTATTATTATTATTATTATTTTGAACCCAATAATGGTTTTTTTCCCACTAAGTAGCGACACGTGTCACGAAACGAGTGGTCCCCATACGAAGGAATTTTGGAGGTTCCCATTTAGTAAAAGGACACGTGTCGTCGAAGCCCTCTTTTTTTGTTCGCTTTAATCGGTTTGGAGGGTAGAATGGGAAAGAAATGCTTAATTTTAATGCACGACCGAGGGAGATAAATGGGATTTTAAATTTATGATGACGCAATAATGGATTTCTGGGATGACGAATATTATCTGACGTGTTTTTTTTCTTAGACATTTTATTTACTGGGAAGGAGAAATTAGTTTAATAGATTTATAAATTTTATTCATAATACGATTTCCAATGCAGGATTTGTATTTTCCCCTTGATTCGGTGAATGATGGGTTTAATTAAAATTGTTTCTTTTCACGTTTTTATTGTTTCAAATTGGAGTTTTGTGTCTGAATAATTTTTTTTTTGTTTTTTTTTTTAATTTTATAGTCAATTAAAATTGTAGTGTAAGGTAACAACAAATTATGTATCTAGCAAAAACGATTGGATGATTAAATTGAATTGATTTTATAATTAATATACTTTACCATGAGTCGTTTTCTATAATTTTCTTTCAGAAAACATTTTTTATTCCACCAACTCAACCGACCACTTTAGGAAAAGATGGACTTTTCACAAAATTTTGGAAATTACCACCGTATTTTATTTTTTGATACAATATTGAAAGAGGGTGATTCGAACCGGTGACCTATGTTACTTTTGGCACCACCATATTTTATTAACATCATCAGATTGGAATACACAATTTTTTTATTTTAATGTATGATACACGCCCTCCCATATTTTCAAAAGAAATCTTATTTTGGGCTAGCTGAGTAAATAAATGCGGATAATGTTCCCCAATAGCTGCCTTTATCTGTCCAAGAATCAAGATCTGTGAGCCAGATTTCGTGCCATGATTTATCATCTTTGTATTCTTGGAGAGTTGGGAGTGTCCCATTTGATAATTATTTTGTTTTTTATTTTTGATTTTTTTTATTTGAATTTCGACACATATTTTTGTTTTAACTAGAATATGATTTAGCATAGCTCAACTCAACTAATATCGTGAATGTATTCGAAACCACTTAATAGGTTCGAATCCCCTAATCTCCTATTATACTAAAAAATAAAATAAAATCATATTATAGTGTGTATTCAATTTATACTTCACAAAATGGCTTGTTAAATCATTCTTTGTTAACAGATCAATATGGAAAAAATTGATTGTGTAACTGGGTGTGCTTCGTTTTTTAAATGCTGGAATTCTGTTGATTGAACCATAAGCTCTAAAGTAAACTAATTCTGTTGATTGGAACATACTGATTTCCTCTTGCCTGAATTCATCGAATTTATGATCTTTTCAGATATCTGACTCCCAGCTAACGACTTCAGTCCAAACTTTAACATATATAAATTCTATAGGTGGCCAACTTCTGTGCGGAACGAATGCACGAAGTGATAGCAGAAGAGTGGGGAAAAGAAGGAATCAATAGCCATGAATGGCAGAAGAGATGGGAAGTTGCTTTATCTAATGGCTTCCAGAGGACTGATAATGAGATCGTGTCGCAGGCCGTTGCAACCGATATGGTTGGATCCACGGCGGTTGCAGTCGTTCTATCTGGCTGCCAGATTATTGCATCCAATTGCGGCGACTCTCGAGCTGTTCTTTTCCAAAGGAATAAAGCGATCCCATTGACAGTCGATCAGAAGGTAACTCGTTGAATCATGTTAAATTTTCTTCTGTAGTATTAGGAGAACTACTTTAGAGAAATCATTTGCTTTATTTATGGTGTTGCAGCCTGATAGAGAGGACGAACTGATGAGAATCGAAAACGATGGAGGCAAAGTCATAAACTGGATGGGTGCTAGAGTGCTTGGAGTTCTTGCAATGTCAAGAGCCATAGGTTTTCATCTCTCCCCTTTTTTTCTAAATCATCTCATCTTTCTGAATATTACCTTAATTTCGATTCTTTATCATTAATCAGAAACTAGCCGAGATATACGTGTCTAAACTTGGATGATTTTTCAATTTTGAAGACTATTACACTGTGAGTATAGCCATGCTCGCATGGCTCATGGGCCTCTCCTTGTAGAGAGTGTCCCCCCAATTAGCCAGATTTGACAGAAATTGGTATCAATAGAATAGTAGTCCTGTATTGATATGGGAAGAAATGTGTATGTATATGTATATGTATATGTATATGTATATACATTTGCACGTGCCATTTCTTCTAAGCTTGACAATTGAGTTTGTGTATGGATGTTCAGGGGATCGATATCTCCGGCCGTGGATAATTCCAGTGCCGGAAATTAGTTTCACAATGCGGAGTGAGGAGGATGAATGTGTGGTTCTTGCAAGCGATGGGCTTTGGGATGTAATGACGAATGAAGAAGTCGGGCAGGTGGCTTGCCATCTTCTTCGGCGGCTCCGCAGGTCGTCGACGACTGAGGACACACCTCCAGCGCAAGTTGTTGCTAATAATCTCACTGAAATAGCATATGGAAGAAACAGTTCTGATAACATATCTGTTATTGTCATTGATCTGAAAGCAAGGAAAGCAGCAAACCCACAGAGGCAATGAATGATAGAGATAGAACAAGCTGGACATTATTGAAGGTTCTAATAGCTCCACCCTTTTTCTCTTCCATAACTAATAGATAGCAATACCATGTTTGGTTTGGTCACTGTGTTCTCACCACTCTGCATCAAAAACATGTACAGAGCCCACTAACAAGAATGAAAAATCTGGTTTGCTTGAACAGGGAGAGAATTTGTTCTCTCTGTTGAACTTCCTATCAATTTCAATTGATTTTTCTTTTCTTTTCTTTTTTTGTCTTTTCTTTCTATTCTATATTGTAGAGATACCGTATCTTGAACACAAGTCTCTGAGGATTATCAAGTTTAAGCAAGTATTAGACAAGTTGTAGATCTTGAACATATCAGGAAGATAGCGAATAATTCTCTTAGTCTAGGCACGTGTGGGTCACTAACAATCACTTCTTTCATAATCACTATTCATTCTCTAGTGACCACTTTGCATTCCCTCGTACTAATATTCGTTCTCCTAGGTAATGTTTTGTTTTTCCGTAATCATTTTTCTTACCCTAAATTCATTTAGCGGGTCTTCCATATAATCAATCTCTACACTCCAAATGCATTTCAGACTACCAATCATTTTGACTCTTGCTATCTCAAAACCTAAAGGCCAATGTGGTGGAGTCCTAGACAACCTTTGTTCCACAAACAAAGCAATACAAATTTAAGCACAGGTAAAACTTTATGGCTGGATTTGGAGGTTAGCAATTATTAAAGAAAAAGTAACCCTTTGATGAGAAGGTGTTTGTACGTGGAATTGTAGTTGATTATTTTGAAATGATGGGTTATTTTTAGTGATTACAAATTTGAGTTTTCGTAATAACTTGTTTGGATCTAGTTCTTTGTAGTGGGGTTGCAGTTAATAGTTTATTTGGATGATGATTTTTGTAGAGGAGTTGCATACAATAGTTTGTTTGGGTGTGATTAGAAATAAATGATTATTTTGATGAGTTAGAAATGAGTAGTTAGATATAGATGAATAAAAATGAGTGGTTAGAAATGAATGATTATTTTGAGTGATTAGATTGAACGACTGTTTGAATAGCTGGATAATTACTCGAACAAAAACCCTTCATATTGTTCATTCTAGAGTCTCTAAAAAGAGAAATTGGGCATTCCGTCCTTGTCAAGGTGTTTCACTAAAATTGCTTCATTGTGAAATTATTGCAATCTTTTTACAGAAAAAAGACTTTATTTGTGTTCAATAATATCTATTTTGGACAGTCAGGATCTATTAATGCGACAGGTGTCGAGATCATGACAATTCGACAGACTTTAGAATCGTACTATAATCACAGATATGTTTCTTTTCTTCAATGTTAATCAATGGGACCAAAAAGTTCAAAAAGTAACCACTTTTATTTTAATGTCCTCATTCAAATTAGTGAAAGTACGACCTGACGTCATTTTATTATTAGTCCATTTATATGTTCCAGGAATCAAGATCATAATGGTTGAGGAATAAAAACATTATTAAAGCTAATAATTCTGGCCTTTAAACTATTATTTTCTTTATAAAGTTTATAATAATTGAATGTTTCTATATGATTAATTCTGCATCTAATTAGCCATTTAAATTCGTTTATTTAACTCTTAACTTACACACGTGGACTAATCTTACATGACAATCGCCTAATCCTACTACATTCCATTATTAAAGAAATTAGTGACCACTGAATCAATTCTCTCTTATTTGGCCTGCTTGGATACCATAAAGTCATTCTCTACATAGAGCTTTGCCAAATTGCTTACTCTCTCATCCTACCAAATCAAACAATATTCAGAGTTTGAAAGGGTTGAAGATGAAGTTTATTTTAAAAAAGTTTTGTAGTTCGAGAAAAAGGGGTGTTTGGTTACGGTTAGAAATGAGTGATTAACGGTTGAATTTCGAACAATGATGCAACCGTCCGTGGCTGAGCCCTTGGCTAAATCTGTTGTCATGCTGCTAACCTCGGCAATGACCTTGCCAGTGCTTTTGGCCTCTGTCCATTAGTGTTTGCAGTGGTTGGTTGAAACTTCCTTTGATGAATAATATCAACATAGGATTCTATAATTAAATTTACTCCAATTTATCATCTTAAATTTTTGAGTTGGTTGGAAATTTAATCTGATTTATGAGGTATTTTATTCTCAAATTATTGTGGAATACTTTACTCCAATTAATATTGGTTTAGGGAGGGTTGGTTAATATAAATAATTTTTCACACCCCTATATCAACTTGAACTATAAAGTTGATTAGTGATTTAACATGATTCAATATATTTAACAAAAAACCAGAAATTTAATCTGTGCTTTAACATGATTCAACATCGATACCTTAGACAGTTTACATTATTCATACATACGACTATATGACCTTACTATATAGTGTTGTAATTTAAGTCATTGCGACTTGAACTCATTTCCTCTAAACTCTTTATTACTTACGAGTCTTATACCGACTTCTAAGCATGAGTTTGTAAAGATAACATGTGCCACATTCAAACTATATATGGTGGCTAAAAGGTTGTAGCTTTTGCAGCATTCTTGAGGGCTCCAGCAGAGACAGAGGAAGCAGGATTGATGGCCTTTCTAATTTTGAACACATTCCAAGCAGTATTAGCACAGTGGCCTGCAGTTGCGAGCACATCTCCGGTCGCCTCTCCAGCGTTTTCTCCAAATCTGTTCGACACCATTCTCGTCGTGGCCGCCGTCGTCGCCAAAAGCGCTTGCTTTTCCGCTGCTTCTGCTGCGTCCATGATCTTGTCTGCAGTTCAATTACGATTCGTTTCAACTCGTTCGACATCATAAATGATTTCGAAGTATGAAAGAGTTGTTGGTTTTGATGGCACTTACTAACTGCATCTAATGATGCTAATAGGACTTGGCCTGGAACCATGGCAAAGAAGGCTCTTCCTGCTTGGGATTTCATCACAGGGCCCATTAGTGAGCCTGAGGCTACTCCAACCATGTCTAGCATGGATTTGCTTAGCTTCTCTGTCATCTTTGACATGTTTCTTACTCTAAACAATTCATCAAAACACACAAGTAAGTGAATATAAATATTTCATAACATTCTTGTTTCTTATTTTTTTTATTCTCTTCAATTCTTTGTCAAGATAGAGTTATATTTTTTAAAAAGCTAGAAACAATAATACTTATAATTTTCTTCTTTACTTGTTGACATAAAATTGTGTTTTAGGGAAAAAAAAAAAAAAGAAAATGAAAATAACTATGTAAAACTAATTTGATAACTATTTGAATTTCTTGCGATCAGAAGTTGAGTTCAATTAACATGATATATGATTTGATAGCTATGAGATTATGAGTTTGAATCTCTTTTCCTAAACATGTTTTACTCTCTCTCCATAAAAAAAGCCTGCATAATAAACTCTTTGTTTTCTTTCCGACACGATGATCTGGGTGATAGTAGACCGGTTGACCAGGAGTGCACATTTCGTCTCAAGGGGGATCACTTACTCCGTGGAGAAATGGGCACAGCTGTTCCTTGACCAGCGTCTTTCTGTCTACTATTTTGTTGCCTGATTTTATTCCTTAAGTTTCTTACTAAGAATGATGTGTATGCTCGTATTTTACACGATCTTGTGAAAGAATTATAAAGAAAGATAGGATGTGTTTGAATCTGAAATAAATAGGATTTGCATACACATTCACTATTTTTTTAGTGACAAATTTGTCTGGTACTATCTCACTCATGGACATGAAATTTCAAATGAAAAGTTAGAAAGGTAATTTTCACTCCTAAAAAATACATTTCTGAAGAAAAAAAAAAAACTTATTTAATAAATTTTATTTTAAATTTAAACCTGTTACAAATACTTTACCGTATGAACATAGATATTTACGACATACTTATATTCTTAAAAATCAAACTAAAATTTGGAGGAAAAAATGAGTAGTTACCAAAATCTTGTTTTGATTTTTGAAATTTGATTAACATGCATATACTTACCAAAGTTGGTTATCAAAAGCGGCCTAAATAGTTGTATTTTTTCCTCTTTTTATACATACATAGGGACGGTTTGTTTGACATATTTAGGTAGAATTTAATTTTAATTTATATCCAAACGAATTTTATTAACTCTTCTTCATTTTCACTTTTAAAAATTGTTCACACGAGATTTCCGGAGAAATTTAGTTTCGTGGAGTTGAACTTGATGTTTGAGATGATTTTGAATAATCGTTCTTCGTATATAGCTGCTTCTTTGTGGAATCGTTCATCTTTTGAAGTAATTTTGGCCTTCAAAATAACTTTGATTTTTAGAATCGTGGAGGAACTTCAATTCTTGTGAATTCCCTCTCAAGTTCTAAAACTTTCCACCCTTTG
>JBBMEF010000008.1:1185121-1217989 GCA_037832685.1 Sicyos baderoa
GGTTATCAAACGAACCTGTTTTTAAAATATTAAAAACAAAAACAGAAAACCAAAAACGAAATGGTTATCAAACGGGGAATACCCATTTCGTTTTTTGTGTTTTAAAAAATAAAAACGGTACATATTTGGTAATTGATTTTAGTTTTCTGTTTTCAAAAACGAAAAATCAAAAAACATGTTTAATAACTGTTTTTTGTTTTCAAAATCACATTTCACTTGGATTTTTTTAATTTTTTGCTATTTATTCTTGATTCTTTGATTCTTTTTTAAAAATAAAAATAAAAATTTGTTTTTAAAAACTACTTTTTTTAGTTTTTATAATTCCTTTATTTTTTTAAAAAAAATGTTTTTGAAATTTAAAAATAAAAACTAAAATAAACCCATTTTTAAAATATTAAAAATAAAAATAGAAAACAAAAAACGAAATGATTATGACCCTACATTTTTTTGTTTTCAAATTTTGGTTTAATTACTATGAATATAGGCTAGAGGTAAATGCCCAAATAAAAAAAATAATAATAAAATAATTATTGTAGACTTAAATTTAAAAAATTATATAATTATTCGACCTAAATTACCTGATTTGCATAACTGTTACTGCATTTGAAAATCCCCCCTACAACCTGCCCCGTCCCTTCCGCAATCGCCTTAGCCAAAACGTTATTGTAATCACCGATCTTGGGCGCGTAATCCTTCCAATTTATAATCCTCTTTTTATTTCCATTTGAGGACGAGAAGCAACAGTTTTGGTTCAAGAACAAGTCCAGTTTCTTCAAATTGCTCTGTTCCTCATTAAATGTCACGCCGTAGCTGAGCGGATCGCCGTCTTTCATCGGCAGAGTAAACAGATAGTTGAGCGAGTCCAGTTTGAGCACTGGCTCGTCTTTCGTTAGCGGCCATTGAAGATCCTCGCCCACTCTTATGATCGTCGCTAGCGAAACGCCCTCCTCTTCGATTGCTTCCACTCTGAATTCTCCATTGGCGAGCTCCAGAGCTTCCCCTCCTTCCATTAAATGGGCTCTGCATTCTGGTATCTGTAAAAGGGGTTGTTGTTTGGGGGATTTGGGATCTGGGTTTTGTTGATTGAGGATTTTGGGATCTGGGTTTTGTTGATTGGGGATTTTGGGATCTGGGTTTTGTTGATTGGGGATTTTGGGATCTGGGTTTTGATTTTTGAGGATTTTGGGATGTGGGTTTTGTTGAGGAGCTTGGATTTGAGATTTGGAGGGGCGAAAGCTGAAACATCCCATTTTTTGAGTCTCTAATTTGTTCTATAATTGAAGTTGCCTCTCTTACAAGCTTTTTGTTTATGTTTTTAAACTGAGAATTGAACTTGTGTTTTTTTTTTACTTGTGATTGTATCATAATGAAGGAATAATCTAAAAGATGAATGAAATTGCAAGGACTAGTTAACTTTATTCTGTGTTTTTTTTTTTGTTGATGGAGAATCTGTGCACCAAAAGAAAGTGAGTTTGGGTGGAGAATATATTGAGGGCTTTGGTTCATGACTTTGATCAATCTTTAGAGATGGGAATAGAATTTTGAGGAAAAAATGAGCCACATTTGATCCATTATTTAGTTATCACTCCACTAAATTTGAAATTTATGGGTATGATTTTATTTCCATTGCTTCTTTTCTTTGGTACAATAAGGTTTAAGGACTCCAAATGGAGAAATCTTGGTTTTTTTATTTTCTTTAGTAGAAGAATGTGGGTGTAACTCGAGTAGTACCACACTATGATATCACTCATGTGACATCTTTGGTGCTCACATATCTCATCTCTATTTTCTTACTTTATATTTATTATAAAAAAATTAAAAGAAATAAAATAAAATGTGTTGCTCTAAATGAGTGATATCATGGTGGGTTACAAATACCGTTTCTCGGGATCAAATCTAACTGGTTTACAACCAAACAATGAAATCCTCATTACGGGTAGAAATCTTATTTTTTAACATATTCAATAAGTTGTTTGTGTCATGTTTGTTTAAACTTATTTTGATTTTGATTGTTCTAGTATTTGAAGATTCTACATTTATCATAGTTAATTAAAGAATTTCAGCCCACAACAAAAATTTAATGGTCTCATCCATATTTAACATGCACTTTGTGTGTCTAGGAAGAAGAGTCATCTCCCCTTACATTTAATAAACTATAATGCTGAGTTGAATTGCATAAAAAACTAACTTCAATTAGAAAATATATGATTACATTATGAATCCCTCAAAGTGTAATGTCAAACGTTACATATAATACTAAAACGTCGAAAACATTATGAATGAAAAACTTCAAATAAATTCATTGTGTCCATCCTCCGAAAATCAGTACCAATCGTTACTTTCAAAGATTTCTCAATGCTTTTTCTCTCTTATTCATCTCAGCTCTTAAAAAATGGGTCAATAAAATTATTTTGACTTTAAATAAATGTCTAATTTTTAATTTCTAAATTAATTAGTTACATAAATGATATTGGACCATTACGTCCTATAATTATTTTTGTTTTTTTGTTTATTTTATTTAAGATTATTAATTAATTTACTCATTTTGAAAAAGTTGTAATTATCTCTCCTCATATTTTCAATTTAGACAGTAATTTTTATTTTTTTGTTTAATTTATCCAAAAAAATTAACATTTGTTTTTTTTTTTTTTTAGGAAAAATTAACATTTGTTACTAATACCGAAATCATACTAAGATTTTGACAATATTTTTAAGGAACACTATAATTGATGATTTATTCTAACAAAATTGTTAGTTAAATTTAAGAATATTTATTTTCATAATCGTAAAATATTTTTTTAAACAACATAATTATAAAATATTATTAATACTCATTAATAGAGTATTATTTATTATTAATACATTATTATAATACAATATTATGTATTATTAATATCATATTATTATTAATACCTATGATTATGATGACTATTTTTTTAAACAAAAAGTGACCTTGTTTGTTATCTTTTGAATTTGAATAATTTTCTAAATTCTCTTAAGTTAGGAGTATTTACTATTTAGGCCGAGTTTTATCAAATAATTGAGAGATATGAATCAACAAAAATCAAATTGCCTTTCAACTTTCAATTTTCTTCCATAAACTCTTAAAATATTCTTTTTCTTTTTCAAGAATGTCTTTTGGAAATTACTTTGTTCTCGAATTTTTTATAAATCTATTTGTACTTTAAAATTTTAATCATTTTGGTTCTTTTTATTATTATTTTTTTTTTTTTTTTAAGTACGTTCTTGTTATTATTTTTAACCATAATAGTTGGCTTGCTCGTCACCTCAACAACCTTAATATTGTGATATACATGTCCAAGCTAACACATTGATGTGTTATATGATATATACTTTGATCTATTAGGTTTAAAAAAAAAACATAACTCAACTAACATAAACATATTTGTATTAACAACTTCAAAGTTCTTTGGTTCTCCATATTATAAAAAATGAGAATTTCTATTATTTAAAAACTAAACAAAGTTGAAAACTAAAAATATTTATTTTTTAAAAAGACAAGCTTTCAAAGTTGACAAACGTCAAACCTAAAATTTGAAGAATTAAAATAGACATTCTAAAAGTTTAAGATTAATTTATACTTTTAAATTTTTAAAATTTAAATTCATAAATAAAATTTTAATAAATGAATTTTCTTAGTTTCTTAGTTTAAAAAATCAAGTCATGATTTAAAAACTATAAATAAAATAATAAATAAAAAGTCATTTTTAAACATTTAGTTTTAATTTTTGAAATTGACTAGAAACTCAATGCTGGGAGACAAAAACTATGAATTAAAAAAATGAGAGGAAAATAAGCTTAATTTTCAAAAAGGAAAAAAAATTCAAAATAAAAAAATATTTTACTATATTAGATTATTTAATTATATGAATTAGTCTAGTAGTTAAATATGGTATTGAAGAACTGAATAGCTCCATAACACGATTGATTGTCTAATTTAGTATAAATTCATTTTCATTCTACGAAAACTTTTCGGCTCGATCTTTGGAATCCCTCTTTCTTAATTTGAACTAATATATATATATTAATTTAATTTATAGTGGTAAGTTAACTCATAATTAATTTGTCAACAGAGTAATAGTTCAACTGTCATTAATACTCATATAATTAATTCGAATTTTCCCCACCTTCAATTATTGTAATCTAAAAAAAAAAAATCATAATTAATTTTTTACATATTTTGAACAGTCAATTATTGAAGGGTCTGATAATTTATTGCATTAAAATAATTGAAATGTGTCCAACCTTACTTAAACACTTGTAAATAAAAAAAATAAAATAAAAATTGTATTAAATTTCAAGTACTTGATGGTCATTATTGTTTTCGGCTATTTTATTTTATAATTTTCCGATTAGATTTTCACAAGGTTCTGATTCATATTGGCGATGGCCCCATTATAGGGATTGGCTAATGGCGTGTATCACGTGTTTCGAATGCACATAATAACAATCAATAATGTATATACATAAACATCAAATATTTTGAAGACCCTAAAAAAATATCACGTGTATATACTTAAACCATGCTTCTTCTTTCCTCACAAATCTAATAACTTATTTTTTTAGTTGATGTCTAATAGCTTACTCAAATCTTCGTATTTCTATGTATTTAATATTTGACTCTCATTTATTTGAGAGCAGTTATATCTTTTATTTCTATAATATTAAATTTAAATCAAAGAGTGTCATATTGCTAGTACATGCTCTGATCTACTAATATATTAAACATTTATATTGCTAGCTAATTTAATACACATATACGTTTAATATTTTTCTTAATTTAGATTGGGTTTGTTTAAAATATTTAAAAAGTGGCCAGTTCTAAAACTTAGAATTGAATTGAATTAGTCTCAAACTTAATCTAAGTGGGAACATATAAATACCCATGTAAAGCTCATTAAAAGTAACACAGGATTCCAAATATTGTAAGGTCAGACGGTATGTCTCATGACATTAGTCGGGTGCGCTTGTGTACGCAAGCTGGCCGGTCACGAACAAAAAAAAAAAAAAAAGTAAGATGGGATTATAGATGAGTGGTTTTGGCGTGTATCACGTGTAATGGATACAAACAAACCACAATTATATAACGAAGAAAATGAAAACAATATATAAAAAGCTCCTCATAAGTTGAATACACAGTGCAGAATGATGGAGGGTTGGATCACAGCTCTACTTGCACTCATCATCTCTGCACTCTTCAGCTTCCTTCTCACCCATTTCTTCTCCAACAAACCAAACCTCCCGCCCGGCCCCTTCGCCCTCCCGCTGCTCGGCAACCCCATCTGGCTCTTCAAGTCCCTCTCCGACCTCGAACCCCTCCTCCGCCGCTTCCACTCCCGATACGGCCCCATCGTCACCCTCCGCTTCATCGGCAACGCCCCCTCCATCTTCATCTCCGGCCACTCCGCTGCCCACCGCGCCCTCGTCACCAATGGCGCCGTCTTCGCCGACCGCTTCCCCGTCTGGGAAACTGCCAAGCTCATCACCAGCAATCAGCACAACATCAGCACTGCCTTCTACGGTCATACCTGGCGCGTCCTCCGCCGCAACCTCACCGCCGAGCTCCTCCACCCTTCTCGCTTGAAACCTCACTCCCCTTCTCGCAAGTGGGCCTTGGATGGCATGTGTCATTCTCTTCTTGAACATGGCTCGGCCCCGGTTACGCTCGTCGATCACCTCCGCCGCGCCATGTTCAACCTCGCCGCGGCTATGTGTTTCGGGGAGAGGTTTGATGAGGAGTTCGTGGACGAGATTCAAGAGTCCCAACGTGGGGTTTTGTTGAATATTGGCAAATTTAATGATCTTAACTTCTGGCCGCCCAAGTTGGGGAAGTTTCTGTTTCGGAAGAGATGGGAAGAGATTTATCAGCTACGTAAACGACAAAACGATCTGTTATTACCGTTGATCAATGCACGGAAAGCGGTTACCAATAAAAGTGAAATCAACGCAGCAGTACCGTACGTCGACACTCTGTTTGATCTCGAAATCGCCGACAACAACGACGAGAAGAAACGGAGGAAACTAGTGGAAGACGAACTGATTACACTGTGCTCCGAGTTTCTCGACGCCGTGACGGATACGACAGTGGCGTCGATGCAATGGATAATGGCGAACTTGGTAAAGCACCCGAAAATCCAAGAGAAGTTATACGAGGAGATGAAAGGAGTAATGGGAGAAAGGGACGAAGTCGAGGAAGAAGATGTCGAGAGGATGTTGTATTTGAAGGCAGTGGTAATGGAGGGGCTGCGGCTACACCCGCCCGGGCATTTGTTGTTGCCTCACAAAGTGATGGAGGACACTGAATTGGAGGGGTACAAGATAGCGAAGGGGACGTCGGTGAACTTCATGGTTGCAGACATGGGTTGGGACCCGAAGGTGTGGGCGAACCCAAGGGCGTTCGAGCCGGAGAGGTTTATAGCGGGGGAGGTGGAGTTGGATGTGGATATTACGGGGAGTAAGGAGATAAAGATGATGCCGTTCGGGGCGGGGAGGAGGATCTGCCCGGGGTTCGCATTGGGGTTGCTTCATTTGGAGTACTTTGTTGGGAATTTAGTTTGGAAGTTTAGGTGGATGGCTGCCGGAGATGTGGACTTGTCGGAGAAACAGGAGTCGGCGGTTACTATGAAACATTCTCTGCTTTGTTGCTTGTCTCCTAGGAGGAGGGCTACTGTTTCTTCTTAGCCCTATTGCTTTATATTTATGTTTATGTTTATGTATTGCTTTTGCTTATCAATGCCCCTACAGATTGCAATAAGGAATTCAACCAACTAATAAGCTGATTCTCTTGCAAACTATGAATTAATATCTCTATGCAATCTCAATAACTACCAATCTATCGTTTACTTCAACCAAGAGGTCAATTTTAAGTCTGTATGAATTGGTAATGAGAATAGTAGTCCACCTATCTTATAAATGCTAGGAGTACGCATCCACTTTTCCAATGTGCGGCAATAATGGGATCCGAGTTTCAAGTTGGTCGCGGGACAGAGAGCTAAAATAGGCCGTTTTTGTAGCCTACTGCTTTTTTCTTTTCTTATCATCAAACACTATGTTCTTTACGTGTTAATATATCATATAAAGAAAGAACCAAAAAGACATTATATGGTAATGAAGGAATCTAAACGACAAGTCAAATTCAAAGATTGGCTTATCCATCCTTTTGGGGTAACTTTATTCTAATCTTGATGGAGAATTTTCCCACAGATAGAAAAGTGACTTTTGGTGGAAAATAATGGAAGCTTCCACATGCTCTATTTTAACCCCTTCAATCACAGCCTTCCAGATAAAGATGTACCATATTACATCAAATTCAAAATACCATATGTTGGTTCATGTACCAAGGAAATCAAATGGTAGACTTTTAAAAAATATATATATGCGAGTAAATGACATACCACCTTTGACCCTACAAAATTTGGTTATCAGATAAAGTTGTGAGAAATTAATTCCTAAGATCCCGATTGATAATCATATCCTTTTTTGTTTCTAATTTTTTATTTTTGGTTTTTGATTTTTTTTGTTTAAAAAATGGAAATGGTATATATTTGATAACTGAGTTTCTATTTTTAAAAACTAAAAACTACCAAACATATTTGATAACTATTTTTTTATTTACAAACATCACATTTCATTTTGATTTTTCATAGTTTTTTTACTATTTATTCTTGATTTTTTTATGCAAAAACAAACACAAAACTTGTTTTTAAAAGCTATTTTTTTTAGTTTTTATACTACCTTTTAATATTTTTAAAATGTTTTAAAAGTATTTAAAAAACAAAATTGGTTATCAAACAAACATGTTTTTCAAAAATTAAAAATAAAAACGGAAAACCAAAAACAAAATGGTTATCAAACGATGCCTTAAAGTTCTGATTTGCTTTCGAAGTTGAATCAGAGGGTATAGAAAGGATCTAGAAGTAAACGTTACTATTCTATTTGCTAATCACTTTAAAAATCAAAAACAAAAAAATCAAATAATTATCAAACATGACCTATAATGAATAGTTATCAAACATGACCTAAATTATTCATTATCCCTTCGAACACTTGAACTCAAAAGCATGGAGAGGAGAATATGAAACTTGGTAACAAATTTAGTATGGAAGCAAACATTAGGGTATCAATCATAAATAGTCCCCATGGCATGAGGGTAAGTCTTGTTTCTTGAGTTTAAAAACCCCACAATAATCACTAGACTGTCACTGGCCATAGTTACTTACATCATTTCAAATGGGAAACAACGATGGCAAATAGTTTCACATGGTATAATTGAAATTACAAGAATCACATGAGGAAAAAATCAATGCAAATTACCCAACCGAACCCGGGCGAGCTGGAGTTGGTGCAGAAGAATCAAGTTGATGGAAAAGAATGAAGAGAAAGTACCTAGAATTCTATGTTTCAATCAACAAATGAAGTGGCAGAGTAGTCCCAAAGAATTTAAACCATTTAATCCACTCTTTCACCTATGCTCTATTATGGCCCTCCCCCATGAGATTCCCGTATGGGAACACATCATCAATAATTAGCAGTTCGAACAACCTTACCTATCCTAGCTATCGAATTTCTTCGGTTGACGCCATTGCGCCAATGTTTTGGCCAAGGAGGCCAGAAATGAAACCTTTGGAGCCATTCCTTTCTTTCCATATAAATGCTTCCCTCCCAAGTCCGTATAAATCGGACCCATATCGACTTTTGGTCTACTTCTTTCAATCTGCAGAGCATGGAAACAACTATTTATCCAGCAGTCATAACTGGCTTTCTGTTCTTTTTATTACCAAGGTCATTAAACTAACTATCATATTCAGCTAGCATTTTCTTGTCTAGCCCAAAGCGGCGCAACCACCTCTTTGTGGAAAGCAAGAAAATGAACTTTTTTTTTAACAATTTTACTAAGCCAACTTACCTTGTTTATCTTCCCATCTTTCAAGTAGTATCGGGTGCCTGACCAGTTGATCGATTGAGAAAAGTGAGAGCGTATTGCAGAAATAGTGTATAAAAAGTTGTCCACCAAGATAGCAATGAATACCTGCACACCAAAAAATTGGTATATTTACTATTCATGCTGATAGATTAAACTTGATGATCTAATCAAAGATGCCATGATATAATAATTTAACCTAGAAATCAGCTTCATCTTCGAGAAAAATTAGAACGTCAAAATCTTATAGACTTCCATGTAACTCAAAAACTTAAGTTGATGGGTTGAGGTAAATTTAATCATATCAACCAACACTCCCTCTCACTTGTGGGTTTTGAAATTTGAGAAATTCTCTATAAGTAGAATTCAATTTCAATTGAGGATGAAATGGCTCGGCAGGAGCTCGAACTCAAGACTTTCAACTTTGATACCATATTAAAATATGTTAAACTACCAATCAACCCAAAAGCTTAAGTTGATGGGTTGGGGTAAATTTAATTATATCAACCAACATACCAAAATCAAAACCCGTGTATGCCATTATCCATTGAACCTTAAACGTAAAACCAAACAACAAAGCTGTATTGTGTCTACCAAGCTTATCCTCTAAATAAGAAGTTATAAACACTTACCAATCCCCAGTTGTAGGAAGCAAGAGAGAGCTGGGGAGCCTCCGGTGACAAAATGTTGCATAAGTGAACTTCTACTCTAGTCAAGTTCCACATTGAGAAGAGTTCAATAACAGTGCACGCAGCAAGACTGCACACCATTGACATACCTATTTAGAACAAGAAAATTAGCTGTTGACGACTCGAGCAGCACAAGACAAACAAAGCTCCAATAGCAAAAGGGAAATCCCATATGGCCATACACGTAAAGGTGAAGAAGATAAATCCATGCATTTTTAGACGAGGATTTGCGCAAGTATTAGATTTACAAGTTCACTCTCAACAATTTAAGTAGCCATTTTATATAACTCGTTAATGCCTACATTAATGACTACCAATAATCAGTAATTGTATAAATCATTCTTGAACAAATGGATGCTTAAAGCCTTAACAATCTTTTTTATTTCTTGATAAACGGGTACCAAAGTTGCACCCTACTACATATCCAGGGGCATCTACTCCCATCCCAAGGTCCAAACCCGAGAGACAACAAGAGATTTTACAATTAAGCTCACTAGTAGATCTCGAACTTGGGACCTCCAAGGGTGCATAGAGACCTAAGCTTCTACCTATGAGACTGCCCTTAGAAACAAAACCTTAGCAATCTCTTAATCTATGGAAGCCCTACTGTCATATTTTTGCATCCAGTATTCACTATAGAAGCCCTACTGTCAAATTGTCAATTCACCATATTGGCATTCAGCATCAAGCAAAGTAAACATGAAAAGTAACCCGCACAATGATCTCAAGTACCAGTTTCCTCTCAAGTAATACTGATAGCTAACTAAAACAGAAAGCAGTGTGCTCACCCACAGAACTAAAACCTGCTTCCTCGAGCGAGTAACCTTTAGTGTAGAAACGTAGTGCTGCAATGACGTGAATCGTAGACATGAAGTACGGTGCCACAAACCCCCATGACAGATAGCAGTGAACAGTGAATAGCGCCCGGTTCATTATCTTATTAACATGTGACGTGTATGACTCCAAAACAAAAGTTTGTTTCCTCAAGTAATTCCAGTACCTGCCCGTCAGACAAAGTGGTCAAACATGGAAGTAAATAAAACAAGACTGCCACTGTATTTTTGTCAATGTAGATAACAAACCTTCCCAAGTTTAGATCACTGGCAAGAGGATGAGGGAAAATTGCAACAGGAGGTGATGTAATAAGTCTCTTATGTGCACCTGAAAAGAAACAAAGCACGAAGCAACGGAAAAGGTAGGCATCAGAGACCTAATAAAGAGAATATGTTCGAATAAATTAATTAATGTAAATTTGTCCATCTATTCCAAAGCTGCAAACCCGAATGAAATAAAATAGAGCAACAAGAGACCACTCCATAACGGTCAGTAATTTGTACGTTACCAGCTATAGCTGCTAGAGTCATATCGTCCGAGTATCCACCATCTTGTAGTCCAGAGACCACTCCATAACGGTCGTATCTAAAATCATCAGCATGCATCTGCAGCAACAGGTCAATTGAAGTCATGACAACTTGATCTCTCTTACACATTAGTAGTTACAAAGATGTAGAGATTAGAGAATCTACTTACCATCATGCAACCTCCCCAAAGAAAAAATGTCTTTCCACCAGTAGCAAAGCCCATTGAACACGGCTGTAAAGTTGACACATAAAAGTTGGAAAATCCTTTTTTCAGACTTCAGTTCAGACCAAGCAGTTCCACATAAACGAATTCTTCTTCTTCTAGATTAAGTTTTAAAAAGTCATACCATACCATATGATATTCATAGATGCAGTAACTCCCTAAACTCCCTGAAGGTAAATCAAGAGGGTAACCAGTTTGGATAAATATCTGCATACAATGTCAACTAGAATTAAACATAAAATTGAGTTATGAAAGAATACGTAGTCCAAATATGGACATCGACCCAAGAAAGTACTCTTAAGTCCTAGTGAATGGTAACATACATCTGGATTTTTTTCCATTTCAGCTGTGAGGGCTCCAACTGTTCCAGGATGTAACCTAACATCATCATCCAAAAATAGCACATATTTGCTATCTTTGTGCATTTTCTCCACCCCAACCTGCAGAACAGCATTAATTCTCATTGTTAATAAGAACTAAATATCCCCTCATACAAAGAATAAATAAAATCTATATATACCTCATACAAAGAAAAAATAAAATTGGCAACTGGTAATAAAGAACAGGTTTGCATAATGTTTTTTCATTTACAAGGAGACAAGCTAGTTGCCAGAATAATTGATAAAGCAGAGAAGAGACAGATAGGAAAAATTATGTATCAAAACAAGGAACTAGAGTTTTTTTTCCCTCTTTGATAACTGATAAAGCAGAGATGCACTCTCATCAAACTCTAATACAACATATACCCCAAAATACATAAAAGTCCAATATGAAAGTATAAACCCAATTACATATTTCGACAGCAAGACTCCCAACTAAGTAATCGTAGCACAACATAGTTCAAGGCATTTCAACACAAAGAGGAGAACAGACATGAAACAAAATATCAAAACAACGAACTAGAGCTTTATCAAACCAGCCTCACCTCGATTCCCCATCGTTCTTCCTTCTCTCATAGGGGATACACATTATCATGTATGTCCTAACGCCCAGCCCAACAATGATATCAGAATAAAAAATTATTTGTTCATTCATAAAAGCTAAAGAGCCAGATTATTTCCGAAGTTCCTAGACAAGTTTTTGCAACAGAGTACTAAAGCTAGACTGTACATATTTATCACATACCAACTGATTGTGAATTTTCTGGCTGCAAGTTGTTGCTAGACCAGCGACAAGAATTCTAGCATCAACATCATCCTGTAAGAAGAAACATGCATACAAGTCGAGCAAGGGGATAATGAAAAAGGGTTATGCGACCCAGAGAGCTCTAAGTTTCACATGAACTATGAAGAGTGATGACAAGAATATCAATGAAACAGTTAGTGTAGAATATATTAATACAAACCTTATAATCAGATAGCAACCGCAACACAGCATTGTAAGCAGGGTCCTCGGTACTTTCCACCACGAAAAGAAATTCTAAAGGACCTCCATAAAGGGATGTTACCTGGAAATTCAATGATAAATGAGAAGCCAACCTACATTTTTGAACAGTTTTAATTTGCAAGGGAACTGTTAAGAAAATGTTCTTTAAGATCCAGTACCAATTTACCCATTTTTCAAGAACTCTCAAGCTAGAAACATACTAGCATGCAAGTTATAGGCATCAAACATATGAGGGCAAGAACCCCACCTTAAATTTCCTATTTAGTCTTTCAGAACAAAATATATCTTTTCATTAAAATACATATATTAATACTCATGAAATATCCCATTCTAAGATCTTATTCCATTCAAAACCAAATAAAGGTAACCTATCTTGTTAGGATAAATGTAACAAAAATATAATAATTGAAGAAGGCAGTAAGAAAACTCTAAAGAAATTTTTTAAACCACATTGTTAATTATTAAGAGAAAGAATATGAAATAATAAATTATTTTTTTTACTGAATCTTGTAGCAAAACATAAACCCCCATCCAAAAAGAAAAAAACTCACCTGGCTTCTCCAATTGTGTAAATTATGTTCTCCGAATCCTTTTAAAGGCATAATAACTGTCACTCTCGGTAGATTGACTTGATAGGAGTGCTCGAGTTCGCTGATGTCATTGCAAATGAAAGCAAAGCTATTCCCGGATCGAACTCTCCCTTTTATACGTTTAATCTCTCTATTTCTACATAAGGAATAGAGGGTAACACTTTTTACATTAAAAAAGAACTAGAGATCCAGATCAAACAACATTCAGAATTCAGATTATTCGAGTACCTGACATAAGCAGCACAAGCCCACCCAAAGGCAAGAGATAGGCAGATCCAGCATCCCTACAACAAAAAATTCAAACAAATCATCAACATAAGATAATCAGTCATCAAAGAAGCTAAATGATAACCATCAAATTTAAATAGAGAAGTTAAAGTCTAATCAGCCTAAAATTTTTTCAAAATTAAAAGCACATTTCCAAGTCCAGAGTACACACCCAATTTACATAACAACAACTTCCAGTTGAAACTAGCAGTAGTAAGGGGTAAAAAAAACAAATCACAGCAGCATGTACATATATAGAAAGCCCCAAGAAATAGAAACACATTCAAAGTATGACATTCACAAACACAGTACTAAACCACATGAAAATTAAAAAAAAAAAAAAAAAAAAAAGAAAAAAAAAAAAAAAAAAAAAAAACAAGAAAAACCACAAACTTCCAAAAGCCCCAAAACGCCCATTTGAGGCTGAATCAGCGAGAAGGAGAAAACCCCAGAAATGGAAAGAGAGGTGGATCTGAAAAAAGAGGGAGAAACCTGGATCTGAAGGAAAATGGCGAGAGGGGTAGAAAAGGCATTGCTGAGGGAGAAGAGAAACGAATCAATGGCGTCGAGCGACGGCGGCAATGGCCCTCCCCCTCCGTCCATCGAAAAGAGGAAGGGAAATGGACGCCAGAAACGCGGCGGCGGAGAGAGAATCGAAGCCCTAGAAACGAACAAAACAATGCATACGATTCTCCGTCTTCACGAATGAATGAATGGAATCAGACCTGAAAGGAAAAAAAAAAACGCAGGAAAATAGAGGAAGACGATGAAGGAAAAGAGGGGCGGGGAAAAGAAGTAAATCGCTAGTCGTTGTTGACCATAACCAATTTACACAAATTAAATCTCGTAAATAAATGGTGAAAAATAATGAGAGATTCACAAATCACAACCAAGACACCGTTAGATTTGCTCGGTTTGTCAATTTTTTTTTTTTTTTTTTTTTTTTAAGTACAAATTCGGAGAGGGGAATTACAAATATCGACTCTTCCCGAGTTTAAACTTGTGATACTATTATTAAACTGATTTACAACCAAACAATTAAATCAGTGCGTCACTAACGTATTTTATCTTCTTCCCTTATTCTTATTCGACAAATAATATGATTTTCTTTTTTTCTCTTCTAATTTCCTATTTTATCTTACCAAATCTCCTAAAATCCATGAGAAATTTTAACCATCAGTTCTTAATTCATGTCTTTCTTTTCGGTGGTAATTTGTGTTATGAGTTGTTTTAAATTTTCTTGAAATTCTCGATCCCATGATTGGTTTCGGTGTTAGGAAAGTCAGAAAGGAAGAAGAAGAGTCCAAAATTTGGTTGGCTTCTAGAGTTTCACTTATTTGTTTGAATTTATCGGCAAATAGATGTCTATCATCAAATTGATTGAAACTATTTGTAAAATGATTGAATCTATCGGAAGAGTGATTAATGGGTCATTTTATCATGGTCACCTTTTTTTTTGCTACAAAATATATATATATTAAAAGTACTAATAACTAGAATACTCTTTAAAATATCCCGATGCTACCATTTAAGAATGGCGTAGTGGTGCTAGGTATGGGGGAGCGGAAACTCCAACTTTCCACTTTAAAAAAGAATACTATTAATGACATTTTTTAATTTTTGTACTATATATGTAAAATCTCCTTTTATTTTTAATCTTATATGCTAAGATTTAATTTTAAAAACTAGAGAAATAAAAATATAATAAATTTTCAAATCATAGAGGTAAATTTATAACATACATTTAATACTAATATAAAAATAAACTTTCCCACGGAACGTGTGAGCTTGAACATGTTAATCCCCATAACAAGGAAAAAGATGCCGCTTCATGATTCGAATCTTCTCTGTTTCCTTGCTGTCGCTTTTATTACAGCCTTTTTATTTTTTTTATTTTATTTTTTTAGATTTTTATCCTTCTATTTTTTCTAGTATATATATTATTGGAAGGAACAAATACTAATTTGAGAAATTGTACTGGATAATCTAATTTTACAAAATAAATATGGATCTAGCCAAATTTAAAAATATTTAGTATCGGTAATAAAATATATAATATAAATAATATTCATCCTACGGTTGTTAATTTTTTTCAAATTTATATTAAAACAATTAGGGGTGGGAGAGACTCGAACCCAAGACCTTTTGATCATTAGGTGAGTATTGATGCCGGTTGAGCTATTACTCTGTTGGCCTACATTCACTACTTTTATCTTTATGTTAATGACTAATCATTCATTACTTTATTACTATTTCCACTCCGATCCCCTGCCACTCAATTTAAGGCTGCCCTTATCAAATTATGGAGTGTTTGAATGCGTGCTTCTTATTTATTCTTCTACGTTAATTAATCTGATTTGATTATAGGTATCTTTTATTTAATTATTATTTTTTTTAGACAATTTTTTATTTAATTAAATTGCATTCCGTGCAACATCATTATTCAACGGCATTGCCTGGCTTTTTATAAGTTGTTTAAATATCAAAATTCCTTATCAATGGGTAGATAATTGGAGTGACTTAATCGTTAAACACGATTTGAAAAATTAAAAGGGATGAATTTAATCCGTTGTGATCGTTTATGGTTATGTCCAATATATTTTGTGAAAATAATTGAGGCTTTAATATTAAAAAAAAAAAATCATAATTTTCATTCAAATTCTAAGAAAGAATTCCATCCTCATTTTATGAAAGTATTTAGTTATCCTAATTGACTTCGAAAAATCAAAGCAATCTTTTGGATTTTTTTTTTCTTTCAAATTTTAATTTGGTTTTTAAAAATATAGGTAAAATGTAAGGAATTTTTCATGTATAACAAAAATTGGCTAAAAAATCACATCTATAGCAGAAAATTGAAAATAATTGCACATATACCAAAAAACTGAAAGTAGTCGAGTGATTGAGTGTGATTGAGTTCAATCACTAGTTATTGATTGAACTCAATCAATTGGAGCTCAATCACTTAACAAACTTATTGAGTTCAATCATTAATTATTGATTGGGTTCAATCACTCAAAATTTTGGTATAAACGAATTTTTGATAAAAATATGTTATAATTATAATAGATGGTCTTAAAGTTGGTATTCACAACAAATTTCGTAAAATGTAGATATTAAATATATATAAAAATTATACATAATTTATTGTATACCAATTTTAGGACCCCTATTAAAATTATAGCACATTTTTATCAAAAATTGGTTTATACTAATTTATCCTTAAAGTTGGTATAAATTCCGAGTGATTGAACTCAATCATCAATATTTGATTGCATTCAATCGGTTTGTTAAGTGATTGAGTTCAATCACCTTTATTCTATTGAGTTCAATCATTTACGGTGATTTAACTCAATTACTCCTCTCAAATGACCCATTTTCTGTTTTTGGTATATGTGCAATTGTTTTAAGTTTTGTGTTATAGATGTAATTTTTTAGCCAAATTTTGTTATACATGAAAAATTCCCTAAATTTTATTTTTGTGTTTTTGGTATATGTGCAATTGTTTTAAGGAAATGTATTGTGTATACCAATTTTAAGACCTTCTATTAAAATTATAGCACATTTTTATCAAAAATTCGTTTATACCAAAATTTTGAGTTATTGAACTCAATCGAACTCAATCAATAACTAGTGATTGAACTCAATCAATTTGTTAAGTAATTGAGCTCAAGTGATTGAACTCAATCACACTCAATCACTCGATTACTTTCAGTTTTTTGGTATATGTGCAATTATTTTCAATTTTGTGCTATAAATGTAATTTTTTAGCCAATTTTTGTTATACATGAAAAATCCCGAAAGAAAAACCATAAAACTTAAAACTTAAAAGTAGAAAAAATAAAAATGGATAGCACATACTTCTTTCTAACAAGAAGAAATATCGTCTCTTGGTCCACACCCAAGTCTCAAGGGACCCTCCACCAAAGGTTCAAGACGTACTCGTGATCGGATAGGCAACCCTTGTCTCCCATGTGTTCCTATACATCCTAAAAAGAAAACTCCTCTTTAAATTTTTTTTACCTCATTAGTAATTATTTGAGACCTAGTGGCCGGTTTGTTTGCTATATTTAAGGAGGATTTACTAATTCTTTCTCGAAAGTTTATATTTAAACAAGTTTTTATTAACTCCTCCTCCTTTTTACTTTTAAAAATAATTCTCATTTCTAACTATTTATTTTTAATAATTCATTTATAATTATTCAATCATTTCTTACCACTTATTTTTAATCATTTATTTTAAATCTATCAAACTAACTCATTTTTAATCATTTTTTTTAATTACTCAAAATAACTACTTATTTTAAAATCTATATCCAAACAAGATTTTGACTCTAACTTCTCTACACAAAAATCACATCCAAATGAGTTTTTAGTTACGACTCTTAATATGTAACTACTCAAAATAACCCCTGAATATAACTTCACAAGCTAAATCCTACATAAACATGGTAAACAAACACCTCCCAAAGTACTTCCATCTATACCTTGAATCTCCACCTAAATCTATGTTCATAACATGATCCCATTTGTGCTTAATTCCTTTTCCATTTTCTAATATACGGACTAATAAAGGATTTTCATGTAAATGAATAATGATTTAGGTGTATGAGTTAGGAAAAGGAAGTCAGATTTTTAAGTTCATACTTCATCAACATTTCAAATTGATTTTTTTTTTTTTTTGAGTTCAACATTTTTAATTGATTTTCAAGAAGAAAAAAAAAGGTTTTATATCCCTTAAACATGAGTATTTATATATTTTCTTTGCATACTTTGTTTACTCCTCAAAATATTAATTAAAAGTGACATATTTTATGATAAACATAGACCAGCCAATTTAAATAAGGGTTTGCGTATCGTATACAATTTTCTGGACTAATAAATTATTATACACGTGGTTAAGTATTGATTATATATACAGAAAGTAATTTATACTCTAGTTTTTATAATTCAAATTCGAGAATTAAAAAAAGTTGCACATGCTAAAGTTAAAAGACCATGCTAAAGTTGCACATGCTAAAGTTAAAAAAGTTGCACATGTTTGGGCCAAATTAATAACTACGGGTTTCCTTGACATCCAAATGTTATAGGGTCAGGCAGTATGCCTCGTGACATTAGTCGAGGTGCACTTGTGCACGCAAGCTAACCCGGACAATCACAGACATCAAAAAAAAAAAAAAAAATTAAAGTGTGTGATGATGAGTAACCAAGATACACATTAACTTATGTTTTTTAATAGGATATTGGTCTCTTAAAAAAAAGAAAAAGATATTGGTATTATATTTTTCTTGTGAAGAATATTCTAAGTTTATTCCTTATCAATCAACTATTTCAAACCTCTTTTATTTTCTCTTAATCGGCAAAATTTAATTATTATTTATAAAAAAAAAAATCAAGAAGAACACTATTGACAAATGTGTTTATAATAAATTCGATATTTTTTTTTTCTTTATTGAACTAAACAAACCTTTTGTTTCCAAGGGGGTGACACAGTAAATGAAGATTTGAACTTTGTAGGTATGTTCCATTTAAGATACCAAGTTCGAGACTCATTAGTGATCGGGGACAGACGGCAAAAAAAAAAAAACTAAACAAACCTTTTATGATAGAATTTGAAAAGTCCTTATAATTAGACCATTAATAACCAGCGTTTGATGGTGATCATTGTTACAGTTACAACTCCACCCACCAGAAGACTAAATAGAACCTTTTATTTGAAACTAATTTTCCCTCTCAGTGACGAAATTTACAAAAATAAAATACTTTTTAAAACAACTTTTGTGTAATATAAGAGTGATAATCAAACTAAATAACCAATCGTACCACTAAATCATTTGATATTTTTTGACAACAACAAAATACCTTTGATCGTACAACCAAGTACTAAATGTTGTTGGATTATAAAATAAATAAAAAAATTCATAGAAATATATATCAATTTGTATAACTTATAAACATATTAAATCCATAATTAGTTTATTTGTTGTATTTAAATAAAATGCTTCATTCAATCTCAACAATAATTTTCAAGCAAAAAAAGCAGTGCTCCAATAACATCATTATATATAGAAATATCCATTTTTCATGCGGTGTCGGGACACTCATAAAGATCCGCCCGAATGAAACAGTAAATTTCCGTTTAAGTAGAAAATAGGAGAATGGGGAGTGAGCGAAAAAAAAATCCTCACGAGCTAAATTGGGCCGAGAAGGAGGAATACATTCTCCATCCCCACCGCCTTTACGATTTTTTTGTTTAATTTTATTTTTTTTAAAATTATTTTTTCTTTCTTTATGCGAATTTAATCTTATAATCTTTATTTAAATAAATATTTCTTTAAAATAATTAATTATCTAAATAAAAATCAACACATATTTTTTTTGGTTAAACTACTATTTTGGTTCCTAGACTATGAAGGTTGTTCCATTTTAGTCCCTAGACTTTTTAAAGTTCAATATTGGTCCCTAGACTTTGAGAGTTGTTCCACTTTAGTCCCTAGAGTTTCAAATGTCCAAGTTTAGTCCTCCAACCTCCAACGTTGAATTAAGTTTAAAAATAGTCATTCATCAAACTTTAGAGTTAACCATAGTTAAATTTTAAATAAAAATAATTTTTTTTCTCTCTCCTCCATTTTTACAAACTCACCCCCAATTGAACTTTCTACCCTGTTTTCGAAAAAAAAAAAAATATCCGTCTTCGACTTAAATTACATTTTTAAGAGCTTGTTGGGAGCGCCACCAGTGACCTCGGCGACGCAGAGAAGAGAAAGCTCTGCCTTAACATCCTTGAGCTTGGTCAAAAGATCCGTCTTCAACTTCTATCTAAGCTCATGAACCTTAATTCTCGTTGTACGAAATTAATTTTTTTTTTATATACATTGCTGGTAGCAATAGATTTTAGTGAGGTTAGTTTAGGCGAGGTCTCTGGGGTCTTAAATCCAAGGTGTTGGCTACTAGCCGACAACCCGAAAAATCCGAACCAACCCAACCCAATTTGACGGGTTGGGTTGAATACATAAATGAGTTGGGTTGTGTTCAAAATCATGAAATTTTCATGAGTTGGGTTGGGTCAAAGGTTGACCTAAAATCAACACAATCCAACCCGAATTTATCATTTAGTTTAAAAAATAATTTATTTTACCTATAACATAATTATTTATATGTATATTTATTTTATTTAATTATTATTGTTAGCTTTTCATTTTTTAATATTTTTTTAACTTTAAACTTGTTAATGGGGTTTTGAATTCTGGTAAATTTGAGTTTTACATTTGGAATAAGAATCTATTTGTACTAATGTTCGTCCTAAGTTTCTAGAAATAAAAAAAGGGGGTTAGTTGCAAATCTATGAACCCGATAACCCAACCCAACCCAACCCGAAAATTGGTTTGGGTTGGGTTAGGTTGTGTCTTTAATTGGGTTGGGTTGAGTTGGGTTGGAAAATTGACCAACCCGAATTTTTGGGTTGAGTTGAAAATCACCTCAACCCAACCCATGTTCACCCCTAGGCTAGTATTGTGGCCTTCCTCGTGAGAATTTGTCTTTCTTTCTTTTTTTCTTCTGAAAACATGAAAAATAGTTCAATTGGAATGTGAGTTGTCAAAATGGAGGAGAGGGAAGAATTCAAGGAGAGAGAAAAAGAAATTATTTAAAATTTAACCATGGTTAACTCTAAAGTTGGATGAAAGACTATTTTTAAACTTAATTCAAAGTTTGAGGATTAAACTTGGACATAATTTGAAACTCTAGAGACTAAAGTGGAATAACTCTCAAAGTCTAGGGACCAATATTGGACTTTTGAAAGTCTAGGGACTAAAATAGAACAACCCTCATAGTCTATGAACTAAAATGGTAATTTAACCTATTTTTTTTTCATAAAATGTCATTTATTTAAAAAATAATATTAAATTGGGCTTGATTTTTGTGACATAAATGGAGACGGGGAACCCATTCCTCGCCCCGTAAACATTTCTAATCATGTGTATAACGATAACCAGTTAATTTAAAAAAAGTATGACTCTTATAGACATTTAGATTTTACTTCCATGAAAACTTAGGTAACTTAAAAAAATAGGGTATTATAAGAAGAAAGGGAGGAGAAAAAGGCAAAGGAAGAATAATGAGTTGTGAATGGGACATATGTTGATAGAAGCTCCATTGTAAAACACTTTGCCAACTCATATTATGGTTTTGCCAACTTTGTTTCCTTTTATTAACGATAAGCATATGTCATGTCACAGTCACACCACCATTTAAAACAACATCATTTCATTGCAACAACCAACTCAAAATTAATGGACCTATCTATGTGTTTCTAACTTTCAATAATAGGATGAAAATGTCGATTCAAATTTATAATTTTGTAATCATAACTTAAATTATATCTCAATTATCCACATCTATAATAAATGTGTTCCATAAATGTTTTTAGGAAAAATATTACATTTAATTTCAACTTCATCTTTATATTTTAAAATTCAACAATTTTATAATTTAATAATGTTTAGTTTTAATCTATGTGATAACAAGATCATTAGTTCCAAAATAATTTGGATTAAAATGATGATTAGGTAATTTAAATTTTAATATATTGATGAAATAATTATTTTATTTTTCTTGTGAATTTATTTTTTTTTTAAAAAAACCAATTATAAAAGTAAATTAAAAAACATGCCACGACTAAAAGTGAATATTATTGAAATGTCTCGATATAGCTGTTTAATTTTTAAATTAAAGATTAAATTGAAACTAGATCTTAAACTTAAGGACTAAAAATGTCATGTTTCATTTTTTTGTTTAATGCTTCACTTTTGTAAATACTTCTAATTAATTGATACATAAAATGTTTGAGATATAAATAATGTTGTATTTCACTAGTTGAATGAGGAGAAAATTATAGATATATAAATGTGAATAACCATAAAAACAAAAAAAATTATATCTAAAAATATACAATTCCATACTAACTAGAATACCCTTCAAAATATTCCGATGACACAATCGACGACAGTATCTCAGGTACAGGGGAGCGAAACTCTGATTTCTCGATTTTCATAAAAAAAAAAAAAAAAAATCAAAATTATTCTCCTTTTTTATTTTTCTTGAAAGGAAGGTTATTGTCTTTATCACAGGTATGCTACATTATTTACATCCTTATTTTATTTCTTCTTTGTATATTTTATTTATTTTCTTTTTTACTTTTATATATTTACACCTTTTCATATATATATATATAATATGTAAATTGAGCCATACTTATTTTATAGTTAAGTCTTTTTTAAAAAATAACTATGATTTAAAAAATATTATAAACTTATATTATTTTACATAAATATAAATGGTAAATTTGTTTTCTTTACCAAATTTAATTTGCAAAATACTAATAATCTAAAGTGATTTTTTAAAGGTTATTAAATTGGTTTTACTTATTAATTTCTGAAAAACTATAATAATTTATCATACATTTTTAAAAAATGTATATATTTAGAAAAGGAGTTGAAATGAGGAGTTGTATCGAGAAGTTATAATGAAGAGATGCAATTAGAGATTAGAATAAGAGTCGAGAGAAAATTGTTTTCCATTCTCCTTTCTCATCCAAAACCTATAACGTTTAAACTTTTCACAAACAATAAATTAATGATTGAAACTCGTGACTTTGCACCTATTTGTTATGTTATTTTGATGTCGTTATCTTTATCTATGGTTAGATCATCTACGTTTATGCATCAATTTGCATATTATATTGCCATGTGTTTGAAGTCGTTTGATTTAGACAGCCATGAGAAGGTTGCAAAGATGTATTTTTAATAATTTTTACAACCATTTTAAACCTATCTTTTCCACTATAGTTACTAGAAATATTGTATGAATATATTTAATTTAAAAAAAAAAAAAACTTAGTTAAACCTTGTACGTATGTACCATCATGATAACCATACAAATAATTATTATTTTTTTCATTTTTATTTATTTATATGGTTATTTAATAACAGCATTAACAAAAATACAAGATAAACTATAAAAATAGTAGTTGTCATAATTTAATGATCATTGACATTTTTTTTAATAATTTGGTTTAACATATAGCTTCAGACGGCATGGGCCTTGGAAGGCCCAAACCCACGGACTCCTGATCACCCTAACACAAGAATTGAGGCGAGTGAAACTGAGGTTGCTCTATATCGATCCATTATTTATTTATTTCTTTATTATTATCTTTTTTTCATGTTCGAGTCGGTTTATGCATATTATCTGATATTTAGATATCAAGAAAATTCTAATAAATTAATTTTGAGGTATGTGGTTGACATTGATTGAACCATAATTTTTGAAGAGGTATTTGTTCGTCAACTTTATAAAAGATTTACATTAAACATTTACAAACTACTTCTAAAAAAAACTACATTCAAACAAATTATTATAATTATTCAAAACAATTCTTCATTTCTAACTATTCAAAATAAATACTCATTTATAACCACTCATTTCTAATCATTGA
Source organism: Sicyos baderoa (assembly GCA_037832685.1). Taxonomy (NCBI): domain Eukaryota; kingdom Viridiplantae; phylum Streptophyta; class Magnoliopsida; order Cucurbitales; family Cucurbitaceae; genus Sicyos; species Sicyos baderoa. The sequence continues at coordinate 1,209,071 of JBBMEF010000008.1, forward strand.
TTTCTAATTACTCATTTTAAATCATTTATTTCTAAGTACTCAAAATAACTTCTTATTTCTAATCACTTATTTTTAACCATTCATCTTTTATCATTCAACATAACTTATTTTTAATGACTCAAAATAATTCATCATTCTAAATCCACATCTAAACAAGCTATTGGAAAGATTGATTTTGGAGCTCTCTTGCATAAAGGGCAGAAAACCTCTTCATCCATACCGCGTGGCTGTAAATTCAGTTTTGCAGGAATAAATTCTTGATAAATATTAGATAATATGGAATTCCACCTCATAACTAATTGACAATGAGGGGAGTATTCTATATTTCTTGTAAATGAGTTGTAGAATCCCTACCTTTCCAATGTGGGACAATTGCCACAAGGTGAGTATCTCCAACAATAAATACACCAAATAAGAAATCCATTAAACAACTATGCCACCTTTGTACCTTGTCTAATTCCTAAGGAACATATAATTTTCAATGAAAATTCCTTGGGATCCAATAATCCTTGCACCATCCCCAACTTTTCATCTAAGATCTATTTGCAGAAGGTCCTTATTTTTTAGGACCTGAGACAACAAGGATTTCATTGCTGTTAGAATATACCATCCTTGTTTAGCTAACAGAGCATGGTTAAACAAGTGAAGATCATGAAACCCAAGTTCTCCTCTAAATTTAGGGAGACTAGCTTTCTTCCAAGAAACCCAGTGAATCTGTCTCATTTCCTCATCATTGCCTGTTAGGATCTCACAAATGTCCCATATTGAAAAGTGGGAGAGTCCAACATCAATATAAAAGAGATATGAGTTACTTCCCTTATTGCCTTGATTTTAAGGTGGAACCCCCACACCAAAAGCGAGCAATGATCCTAAATCCAGATTGATTGATTGAGGAATTTTGAAACATTTCATACAGTATATGAGAATCCATTGAAGAACAAATTTAATTAAAACTTCCTTTTCGCTTGCCGATTTTTTTATATTTTTTTATTTTTTAATGTTTCAACTTAGAGAGATTCTTCCATAACTTATCCTTAAGAAATTTGAAGGATAACTTCTTCGAGTCATTAAGAACTACTATAATCCCTATATAATACTTAGTAGCTGGCTCACTTGGACCACATGGAGCGTGTTAACAATAGCTTCAACCTCCTTCTAACTAGAATTAGGGCTGAAAATAAAAAGAGACAATCACAATCATCTGCGAAAAAAATGTGGGAAATAGAGGGCGCTCTACAAGAAACTTTAATACTTGTTAGAGAATTGTTAGCCTCCAACGAGTTTAAAATTCTAGAAAGGCCTTCTGTATAGAGGAGGAATAAATATAGAGACAATGGATCCCCTTGCCTTAGTCCTCTAAACAGAATCACCTTGCCAGATCTAACCCCAATTAATATTAAAAGTGTATTGCACCATCGAAATAACGCATTATCGAACCCCACAAACCGAGCCTCAAAACCTAAGGCCAACATGAACTTTTCTAGAAAGTCCCACTCAACTTGATCATAAGTCTTACTCATATCTAATTTCAAAGAAGTCACACCAGGTCACCCTGATTTCCTACCCTTCAGAGAATGAAGACATTATCAGAAATACTTCTTCCAAGAACAAAAGCACTTTGACAATAAGAGATAAATCCTGCCATCTTCAGAAAATAGCTTAGTAATGCTCTTATTTGATAATCATTTTGTTTTTAATTTTTGAAATTGTCTACAATAATTATTTATTATATACTTTTTTTTATTTAAATGCCTACATTTTACTTATATTTTAAAAAAAATAAGTAACATCCAAAATTTGGTAACAATTTTCTTGAACAAGAAAAAATTGTCTTTCGCTTTCTGTGTCTATTAATTTCCAAGGTCAAAACAATTGTACAAATTATGTGTGACATATGGCTCTTATCAGAAGATAAATTCAAACACAGTTTTCAACATCTGTGGGGCTCATAGTCCCTATCAATTTTGCTGTTTCTTTGTTTGTCACATAGGCAGGCCATGTCTCACGCCGTTTACGTAATCGCTGGGTTATCATAATTTAATTCACTTTTAATCCAACCATTATAATGAAATCATAATTTTATATAACTTTATTATTGTTTCACATAAAAAATACTTTTGTTTGAAATTAATACTAAGTTTTACCCAATTGATCGATGGTGCGATTAATTATTTGATTTGGTGTTAATTCATTCTCACTCCACCATATTCGATCATTGAAATTAATATTTGTAATATCCCTTCTCCCAAATTTGTCTTAAGAAAACACCTGAGTCTCTTTTTTATTATAATTTTTTACAGCACTCTTTTCTATTATAATAAACGGCCATTAAAACACTCTTTATTATAATCTGTTATAATAAATCACAATCCAAACACCATTCAAATTTATATTTGTAACGACAGGAATTTTGAATCCTAAAAGTGTTTGATAAAATTTTAAGCTTTCAAAAACCTTCCATTTTTATTCATAAAATTTTAAATTTTTTATTTGTCTCTAATGTCATTAATCTTTTTAATATACATATATTTTTAATTTATTAATTTACTAAGCATACAAAATTGAAAGCTTAGAATCTTTTTTAACAAATAGTTCAGTTTTATTAAAAAATTTGTTAGACATAAAACTGAAAGTTTAAGAATATATTAAGTGTATTGACACAAACATGAAGTAATATTTATTTTTTAAAAATATTTCAGTCTCATTTGATAATCATATTGGTTTTTAAAATTTAAATCTATAAAAATTATATCATTATATATTCTTTTTTTACTTGGATGTCTACATCTAATCTATATTTTTTTGAAACAAAATTAAATTAAAAAGCAAAAAAACTAGCTTCTTAAAAACTTGTTTTTATTTTTATAATTTAATAAACATTCACATACTTCTTTAAAGAAAGATGAATATATTGTAAAAAGATGGAAGATATGTGGTAGAAATTTTAGATAAAAATAAGCTTAAATTTAAAAAAATTAAAAACTACAAATTACAAATTAAGGTCCTCTATGATAACCATTTTGTTTTTTTTATTTTTGATTTTTGAAATTTAAGTCTATAATAGATATCTTACCATATATTTTTTCTTACTTGTATATCTACCTCTCACCTATATTTGTAAAAACCAAACCAAATTTTGAAATAAAAAAAAAATGTAGCTTCAAAAAGTTTGTTTTTATTTTTAAAAGTCGGTTAGTATTCACCTTTTTTTAAAAAAAAAAAAATATGGATATATTGTTAGAAATAGTGGAACACGAAATTTGAGTGAAAATAAATTTGAGTTTCAAAAATAAAAAATGAAAAACCAAATAGTTATCAGACGATGAATAGTTTTTTTTTTTTAAATTAAATTTATATGTTTGTTAGTCAAATTGTGTGCCGACCTTGATTACTTTATGAAACAGTTGCTTGAAGTGGATTGTCTCGAAGACTTGGTCTGAACTCAATGATAGCTAGCTTTGAAGTCCAATTTGTAAAATTCAATTGTGGGGTTTGATCTCGAATTTGCAAAATTCTGTGGATAAAAACTGATTTATTTATTTTGCTTAAAAGTCCCTTTGAATAGTAGAAAGTTGTGAGTGGATGATATGGGGGTGGGGTCAAAGGTCCACCATGCAATTATTGGGAAGTTTGACCCAATACACAAAACTCACTACGAAACGGCCAAATTTAAGTTAGGTACATTTTATGAAGAAAAGTAAAGTATTGCAAGTTGAACTAAAAGTATTTATTATTCATTATAAAAAACTATTTCTTATTAATGTGTGTGCGTTTGCAAATTGTATTTTATCGTTGGTTATATTTTAGGGAAGTTTACCCGATTAGTTAAACTCAAAAAGTAATTATAAATATAATATTTTTTTTAAAAAATAACTATCATTATCATAGATATTAATAATAATACGGTATTAATAATATATATAATACTATTTTTTTTCAAAAAAAAACACTATATTAATACACAATATTATATTAATAATTACATAATACTTTACTAACGAGTTACTAATAATACAATATTGAATCGTATTTATGACTATAAATTCAAATATTTTTAAATTTAACTATATTGATAATTATCTTATTAGAATAGATCATCCATTACAATTTTTTGTATTATTATTATTATTATTATTTGTTTTATTTGTGTTTGTTTTTTTTTTTGTGAAGAAATCACTTCATTAAATCAACATCCAATCAATTTTAAAATTTACAAACTACAACAGAGTATAATTACCAGCATAACACATAGTTTAGTGAACATACATCTACTACTTTGTATACTAAAAAAAAACTGTTGTATTATTGAAAATTAATAAAATTAAAGATAGTGTTATTAATTTATTTTTGATATCTAGAGACCTTATTTATTTTGAGATCGATAGCTAGAGACTAGACTGATAAACAATACTCAAAAAAAATTATTTTAGATGACAAATTATCGCATCCATATTTTAATTATAGAAAATTTTAAAAAATATTTTATGCATACCAAAATATTTCAAATTTAATTTGATTAAGATCTATAGTTTCATGTTCATTTGTACTAAAAAAAAAAAAAAGTTGTGTACTCATTTAATTGACGTCTATTATTTTATCTTATTAAATCTATCGATTTAATTTGATATAGATAGATTTTTTTTCCTAAAACTTTAACATCTAATAGATATTTCTACTCACGAAAACTCTCCTAATTTAAGTCAATTTATATATATTTTTTTTTGTTCGGATACAAATAGTCCAACAATTAAGCAAATGAATAAAATATGTAAGGATTGAAGACTTCACAAAAATTAAAGAAGACGAAAAGTAAAATATAAAGAAACTAAAATAAAACAAAGTGAATGTGAATGTGAAAATTCTTCGTAAAAGATAGTGGAACATAAAGGGGAAACATTATATTGAATGAATTGCAAAATGTCTAGTGTCCAATGTCGTCATTTTATTTTAATATATTTTTGAATTCATCGAAAAAATAACATTTAAAATGATTGAAACTAAATCAAATTTTGGAGGAACGTTTAAATGGAATAAAATGTCATACTTTTATTATTTTCTTTTTTAGTACAAATTAATGAAGAGATCAAACCGATGATAGATTGCAAATGGATTAACATCACATTCGATAACCAATCGTGTCACGAATGTATTAAGTATAAAATGTCATAATTCTTATTCAAACTGAGTATTTTCTCTAGCACAACTATTTCTAATTATTTATACAAACAAATACTTATGACTCGTAACTTTTTGTACCCACTCATAACATTTTATCTAAATAAATATTTATTGATATAATTATTTCTTGTTCGGTCTCTATTTAAATATATGTTTTGACACAATCATTTTTAACCATTCATTTTGACTTGGGAATGAAACCAATATATTAATCCAAATACGATTGGATGGGTTGAACGTGGAACAAAAGGCAGTTCGGTGATCAACTTCTGTTTTGTTTTTCTCCGATGCTGCCCCATTTTCTGAAGTCTTACCAAATATTTCTAATCCCACTCTGGTTTATTATTATTGTAATTTTTATTATATATTTCTCTTTTTGACTACTTTCAATTAAAGTGCCATTAAACTTTTTAAATTTAATATTTAGTATTAAGGTTAGAAGCTATCGGATAATTAAGAAATTATAAGTTCAAGATCATCTACCTTTAAATATTGTTAAATTAAAGAAAAAAAAACTTATTTAGCCTTGAGTATTAATTAATTAAAACAATATATTCTCAATTATGAAACTAGTTTAAATTAATTTAATTTCTTTTTGTATAATAGGAGGAATTAAGAAACTCCAATTATACATATCTAATTAATAGGATTGGTGGCACGATTGGTTATGATTTGGTGTTAAAATTCATATCTACTTCATAATCATAATTTGATCCCTATAGTAATCTTGCTTTCTCTAATTTGTACTCAATTTAAAATGATGGAATTGTGGACATTTTTGTCATTATATATATATATATGAAATATTTTTTAAAAAGTTATTGGTGTTATGTTTTTTGGTTTTTTTGTTTTTTTTTCTTTAAAATCTACCAATCTAATGTTGACTTAAAATAAAATGACTTTAAAGAAAAATTCTGTATTTAAGTCATTTTATTTGAATAATTTTATATTTGGGATTAGTATTAGGTGGAATATAAGCTCAGCTACTCAATTTTGTATATAATAAATTATAAATGTGTCAAAAGTACATAGCCTTTACCGGTATCTTGTATGACCTAGTAATCATGAGATTACATGTTTGAATCTCTCTCCCTCAATATTATTGTATCAAAAAATAAAATTATAAATATTTAACAAGTTAGACAAAAATGAAAAGTTAAAAACCTTTATTACAATCGGACATTTTTAGTACTACTGTAATACATATTCCTATTTATACTATAAAATTTGCTTTATCAATGAATGTTTTTAATAACACTGGAAATATTTTAATATATATTATTATTATTTTTTATAATAGCATAAAGGAGCGGCCAAGTGAAAATAAAAATATAGGTTTAAGATATATTTGTTTTATTCAAGGATTAGGTGGAGTAGAATCAAACCATGGATCTTCAAAGTGATAATTGATATCTTAATTACATGGATTTGACCTAAAGTCAAAGAAAACTTTAAAAATTCAAAGAAATTATGAATTTAGTTTTTAATTATAAATCTAAAAATACTTCTTTATAACTTATTTTATATTAAAAGGTCACACTCATAAATAATATAAGAATAAAATATCGATTTAAAATATCGAACTCGTGATTGGATCGAAATACACGTTAGAATCTAGAAGCCCCACTTGCATATGAATATGGGATAGTTGAAGACTTGTGAGTCTTCTTGGAAAAAACTAAAATAAATAGAAACAAAATAGTGAAGTGAAAGGGAGTTTCCAACCCACTTCCTCTTTATTTGTATTTTAATATATATATTATATTGATTTTGCTTTTCCATGTGGGACAAATTCCTTTGACTGATCGCCAAATTTGACTTTTTCAAACCTCGTGTTTCCATGTATTTTCCCACCCATATGTTTTATAATTCTTAAAATAATAAAAATCTAATATTGTATAAACTTTTTAGGAACTCTACTCCCATAATAATTTTTTAGCATTGTATTTTAATTTTAATTTTTTTGGTACTACATTTATAGTAGATTTTTTTTTTTTTAATTTAAATTTAGCCCTCCTCCTTTCTCTTTTTGTGTGTTTACTTCCTTTCTTCCTCAAGTACGAGAAGAATTTGGGTGCAATTCGGATAACACTCTCACCATTATATCACTCATGTGACATCTTTTAGTACCATACATCTCATCTAGCTTTTCTTACTTTATATTTATTATATAAAAAAATTAAAAAAAAAAAAATGTGTGACTATAAATGAGTGATATCATAATGGGGTGCTATCCGGATTGCACTCAAATTCTTCTCCTCAAGTACACTCTTTCGCTTCATATTCGCGCTTGAAAAGATTTTTTTTCTTTCCAGCCTACTAATTATAATCTAGGGCACAAAAAGCGCAAATGTTATACTTAGAAACACACACGGGTTGAATTCTCAATTAAAAACTCAACTAAACCTTAACAATAGCTTTTTCGATGACCATTTCGTAAATGATGTCAATGAGTTCATTGCTGAAGTTATCTTCGGTGATGCTCAAGACGATGGGATGAGTCAAAACAACGTCGTGTGTTGCGATGCTAGTGTTAGAATCTCACAATTGTCATATATTAGAAAAGTGGGAAGTCTTACAAGTATTTATAAGAGGTATAAGTTACAGCTTCCCTTATTGCAATTAATTTTTAGCTAAAACCTCATATTCTCTAATAGATAGTTGTTGTTAATTGAGGCGTTGCACAAGCAGATTGAGTCAGATTTTAGAGCTTGAAGAATTGGAGTCAGATGGCTTAGTTTGGGAGATTAAGAGTGTGATAGGCTGGTAGCATTGAATAAGAAATGTCACAATCGAATCGAAGATAATCTATAATAAGTCGCAAATCACATGCATGTTGTGAATTTGACACTTGAACAACGAGTGTAAACACATGCATTTACTACTCATTCTAGTTTTTCGTTTATACTTTGGAGGTTATTAGCTACAAATTGAAAGCTATCAGTTCAACAAACGGAAGACTATCAATTTTACTAATTGAAGACTATCAACTTTACTAATCAAATGTTATCAACAAAATTATTAAAGACTACCAACGAATTGATTGAAAACTATAAGTCGAATTGATTGAAGAATGTGCATTTTGGTTCTTTTATATGGACCACTCAAATTTTCTACTATACCAAATATTTTCTAAATTTTGCTATTCATCAATTTTTTTACTACACCTATAAAATCTCTAAAATTTTAATTTTGTATATCTGAAAATATCTTAATCCCAAATTTCTAAACGAGAGAAAAATAATCCTAGAAATGTTCTTACCCATACTTTTAAGCAGAGTGGTGAAAGTATGAAACTGAAACCTTTTATTTTCTTTTATGATATATTTTTTTTAGTATATCGAAGGAAGGTAGTAAAATACCAATTTTCGAAATCGAATTTGTGATACTTGTGTTGAACTGGTTTACATACCAATTTTCTCTTCTAGTTTATTTAGTACAAGTTTGGACTTGTGATTGATATATTTATTATGTTTGATTTAGTTGCATTTATTTTAATTTTTTAAAAACATATTTTTTAGATTACGTTTATTAGGGTGAGAGATTTGAATGTTTAAGACCTCTAAGTCATTTGATGAATATTAATGCCGAGGCCAAGAAAAAGAACATCCCGACCCTACACTATTTCCATCCTTCATGCAAAAAAACAAAAAAAAAATCCATCCACTAGTAGAAACTGTCAAAACGATGACCGGCGTTGACGGTCATCGTTTAAGATTTATGACCGGCCATGAGCCGTCA
>JBBMEF010000008.1:1218089-1243325 GCA_037832685.1 Sicyos baderoa
TAAACGCTCATCAGATTTGTGCCACGTGTTTTTGGTTATGAATTGTCCCAAGTAAACTTCGTCTGGTTAACTTCGCTGTACATGTGTTAGCGAGGTTAAAGTTGAGGGATCCATTGTGGTTCTAAGGCACGAGCTGTTTTTATTCCGCTTCGTTGTGAACTTCGCTCCATCTCTCTTCCTGCGAATGTATGTTCGCTGCAAACGAAATAGCAAGCATCAAATTCCTTAAAATGTATAACTTTGTATGTGTTCTATGCTATTCGTTAAAGTGAGTGCCCTAGGTAACTTCTTACTCAGAAAACCGTAAGAGGTTCGTCGTAAGCGAACATATGGATGTTAGCGACGCAGTTTGTCCTAGTTGTTACTCATTTCATATCGCTTTTATGTTTATTTTCCCTGCTTTAACTCTCACTTCTTGAGAGTTATCAGTGATCATAAAACTTTAAAATACCATCAAAATTTAAATTATTATTAATTAATAAGAATATATTATAAATATGAGAGAGATGAACTTGAGATATTTAAAGTTCCTCAAGGTTGTTCAACAGTCAATAATTGACACATTATATATTTAAAATTTAGCTACCAAAATGTTGCAAATTAAGTTAATATGAGAGAGATGGACTTGGTTTCATGCATCCATTTCCCCATATGTTCTTTAAAAAAAATGCAAGATTTCAAAAAAAAAAATTAATGCAACAGATAATTGTATATTTAATAATTAATACACTAGAATAAGGCAAGAGAATGCTAAAGAAAAAAGAAAAAAAGAAAAAAAAAATAGACTAAAAAGAGGTATGCACCAACAAACCCTACATAGAAGTTACACCATTTTTAGGATCAAAATTGTGATAGTGGTGTTGAACACGATTACGAACAAACAATCAAATCAATACTTATGTCACCAACTCTTTTGGTGAAAAATCAAAATTAATAAATTTTTTTTTTTTTTTTTTGAGATCAAATTCTAGCCTAAAATGTTGTTGACATTCAAATATAATAGGATAAATCAATTATGAGTGAGAATAGTCAATCATGTGTGCATTAGCATATCCAAATACTTACAAATAGAAAATAAAAATTTGTAATTCATTTTAATCTCTAAATTTGAATTTTATTTAATTGTGGTGGTTCAACTTTCAAATATCCAAGATTTAAAATATATATATATATATATATATATATATATATATATATATATATATATAGACATATATACGTATAGATAGATATATAGAATTTGTGATGTATAGCAAATTTTCTATTATGCATTAGAATTATAGTAATTTTTTAAAAATATTGCAAATATAGTAATTTTTTTTTTATAGACTCTATCAGACACGGTTGATGGAGTCTATCAATCTGATTTTGCTATATTTGTAAATATTTTCAAAAAGTTGGTATTTACTCAATTTTTTTATCTTATTGTAATATACATGCAAATTCCCCATATATATATATATTTAATTAGAGCATTATTGAATTCTTCCTTTTTTTTTTTTTTTTTGATTTTTGAGAAAATTATTGAATTCTTCCTGGTCACTTATAATTTAATAAAATCATAAAATATGTAATAGAAAAGATTATCGTTTGAATATGTTATCCCAAAAAAGGTCGAATTTTCCTCGATGATTCATTGATATGGGTGCAGTGTGGGTTCTAATTACTTACTTTAGTTATTGATTTTTCCAATTATGGACATACTTTGTGTGTTCCCATTCCATCATCTTTCCACAATTACCTTTTTTTTTCTTTTTTTTAAATACAAAACTTTTTTTTGTTTATTTTTTATTTTTAAAGAAAACACTTCGATACTATTTTGAAAAATGGTATACTATTTTCACAATCTAACGAAATAATTATAAATGTATATACATTTATAATATTTGTATCTATAATCATTAATATTATGTTATAAATATTCATTAATCTTATTATATATCATAATATAATTTATAAGAAAATATTATCAATTCTAATAACTAATTTTAAAAAAAAAAAAAAATCATATTTAAAATTATTTTTTATATTTGATTAATTTAATAAATTTTCATATTTTATTTCTAACTTCATATAAATTCATAATTCTCAAAACTTTATTTCTTCCCTTCTGGTGTGCATTTTCTAAAAGAAAAAAGTGGTTGATTTAGTTAGACCTTTTCTTTTTTATTTTTCTTTAAAATAAAATAAAATAAGGACGTATACTTTAGATGGAAATATTCTCTTGATTCATTATTCTTATTATTTTCAAAAAATATATAATTAAAATAACAACATGAGATGGACTACACTAGTCTGCCATGAGGCCCAAACCCATCATCTGTGAGCAGAAAAACCGAAAAAATTGTGGGCTAAATATTATTATTTTCTCTACAAATGAGCAGAAAGTATGTAAGAGGTACCTTCTGAATTTTTTTTTTTTCTCAAACAAGGTAACTATGCCTGTCTCTAAGCCAGACACCAGAGGCATCGAAGAAGTATGTCACAGGTAAACTTCGAACCTATATGAGTTGACAAGGTAGATTTAAATGACACTAGTTACCTTTACTGCTCAATTACTTGGTTACAAATGAAGCAAAAATTACAATAACAGAGCAGACAAACCAGTTTTCTTAAGAATTACAAACCCACAATAATCACCAAACTGTAACTGCCAGAGTTACATCATTTCAAATAGGAAACAAGATGGCAAATCACAAGGTTCACTGTTTCACATCTGCAGTTTACAAGGTACAATTGAAATTACAAGAATCATCACATGGGGGAAAAATCACTTACATTTACCCAAATCAAACCCTGGCTGAGGTTTGGTGTTGAAGAATTAAATTTGATGGAATGGGAATAAAGAAAAGAATGAAAAAAGAAAGTACCTAGAGAACTCTATGTTCAATAAACAAATGGAGTGGCAGAGAGTAGTTTCAAAGAATTTAAACTACTCAATCCACTTTTTCACCTATGCTTTATGGCCCCCTCTCCCCCATGAGATCCCCCAAATGGGAACCCATCATCAATAATTTAGCAGTTCTTGTGAGCATCCATTATCCTAGCTATCGAATTTCTTCGGTTGACGCCAATGTGCCAAAGTTTTGGCCAAGGAGCCCAGAAATGAAACCTTTGGAGCCATTCCTTTCTTTCCATACAAATGCTTCCCTCCCAAGTCTGTATAAATGGGACCCATATCTATTTTTGGTATACTTCTTTCAATCTGCAGAGCATGAAAAAAACTATTCATCCAGTACTCATAGTCATAATTGGCTAGCTGTTCTTTTAACACTAAGGTCATTAAACTACACACTATCATGTTCAGCTAGCATTTTCTTGCCTAGCCAAAACCATGGCAAGCAACCCCTCTATAGGTTGCAAGCAAGCAAATGAGCTATTGAAAATTTTACTAAAGCTAACACCATTTCTTCTACTTTTTTGTTAATATTCCTGAGTGTTCAGACCAGTTTATGCACACCTTACGGATCAGCCATCTGACACTATAACATTTGGTTGTCAAAGATATTTGCAAGAAATTAATTCCTATAACATCATGGAAACGGAACCCATAACCTCTAAGTTCTACCATTCTCTCTCTTGACTGCAAGCTAACACAAGTTCATTGAACAGAAAATATAAAGATGGGTTTACTAGACATCTCTTTTGTTTTCTCATATAATAGAAGCCCTTAGCCAACTTACCTTGCTTATCTTCCCATCTTTCAAGTAGTATCGGATGCCTGACCAGTTGATTGATTGAGAAAAATGAGAACGTATTGCAGAAATTGTGTACAAAAAGTTATCCACCAAGATTGCAATGAATACCTGCCCAACCAACAAAATGGTATATTTACCAATCATGATGACTAATTAATAACTTGACCAAATCAAAAGATGTCATGGTTATAATAATTTATAACCAAGAACTCAGCTGCATCTTCAAGATCAAAACCCATGCATGACATTATCAATTGAACCTTACGTAAATCCAAGCAACTTGATTTGTATATTATATCTACCAAGCTTATCCTGGTAATAGGATCCAAACACTTACCAATCCCCAGTTGTAGGAAGCAAGAGAGAGCTGTGGAGCCTCAGGTGACAGAATGTTGCACAAGTGAACTTCGACTCGTGTCAAGTTCCACATTGAGAAGAGTTCTATGACAGTGCACACAGCAAGACTGCACACCATTGACATACCTATGTAAGAAGATAAAAGTTAGCCTTGTCAGCTCAAAAACTGCCCACTACAAACAAATCTCCATTGCTAAAATTCGTGGATTTTTAGAAGAGGATTTGGTGTGAGTGTGACTATAATAAAGTGAACTTTCCCAACAACTCAAGTAGCCATTTTATATAGACCATTAATAACAACGTTAATAAACACTAACAATCAGTCATTTTTTTGAGTTCAACAACGATTGGGAGTTGAGAGATTCGAATCCATGACCATCTGGTTCATATATGATAGACCAAATTAATGTTGCTGAGTTATTGCTCTTATTCACATCAGCAATCACTAATTATATAAACTATTCTCCGATCATTGGATGCTTAAGGCTTTAAACAAACTCTAATCATTCACCAAAAAAAGAAATACAATTTGGCATTCCGAATGCACTATGAAAGCGTGCTAAGTCAATTCACCATATTGGCATTGAGCATCAAGCATCGAGTCAAGTAAACATGAAATGTAACTTTCACTAGGATCTCAAGTAATACTAATAGCCTAACTTAAAAGGGAAATCAGTGTGCTCACCCACAGAACTAAAACCTGTTTCCTCCAGTGAGTACCCTTTAATGTAGAAACGTAGGGCTGCAACGACGTGAATCATAGACATAAAATATGGTGCCACAAACCCCCATGACAAGTAGCAATGAGTAGTAAATAGTGCCCGGTTCATTATCTTGTTAACAGGTGACGTGTATGATTCCAAAACAAAAGTTTGTTTCCTCAAGTAATTCCAATACCTGCCATGTCAGTCAAAGAGGTCAAACATTGAAGTAAACAAAACTATATTGCCACACTGTATTTGTCTATGTAGAATATATAGATATCAGACCTTCCCAAGTTTAGATCACTAGCAAGAGGATGGGGGAAAATTGCAACAGGAGGTGATGTAATAAGCCTCTTATGAGCACCTGAAAACAAAACAAGGCATGAAGCGATGAAAAGCATCCATCGGAGACCAAATAAAGAAAGTAAATTTGAATGACTCAATGAAATTTAAATTTGTGCTTTAATTCCAGAAGGAAAAAAAAAACTGCAAATCCAGAATGGAATAAAATAGAGCAACACGATAAGAGTACCCCTCCCCCTCTACATATTTTCACTTGAACTGTAATTTGTATGTTACCAGCTATAGCTGCTAGAGTCATATCGTCCGAGTATCCACCATTTTGTAGTCCAGACACCACTCCATAACGGTCAAACCTAAAATCATCAGCATGCATCTGCAGAAGGTCAATTAAAGTTATGACAACTTGATCTCTTACACATACAGTAGTAACCAAATGTAGAATCTACGTACCATCATGCAACCTCCCCAAAGAAAAAATGTCTTTCCACCAGTAGCAAAGCCCATAGAACAAGGCTGTAAAGTTGACACATAAAAGTTAGAAAATCCTTTTTCAGACATCGGACCCAGCAATTCAACATACAAGAATTCCTCTCCTTCTAGATAAAGTTAAAATATATATATACATATATCATACCATATGATATTCATAGATGCAGTAACTCCCTAAACTCCCCGAAGGTAAATCAAGAGGGTATCCGGTTTGGATAAATATCTGCATACAATTTTAACTAGAATTAAACATAAAATTGAGTAATTAAGTCCAAATATGGGCATCCACACAAGAAAGTACTCCTAGTGAACGGTAACATACATCAGGATTTTTTTCCATTTCAGCTGTGAGGGCTCCAATTGTTCCAGGATGTAACCTAACATCATCGTCCAAAAATAGAACATATTTGCTATCTTTATGCATTTTCTCCATCCCAACCTGCAGAAGAGCATTATATTCTCAATATTAATAAGAACCATATATTATTATATTCATATGAAGCATGAATAAAAATAGCCAAATTGGTAATAAATAGCTGGTTAGAATATTCGTTATTTCATTTAGCAGTAGACTAGCTAGTTGTCAGAATTCAGAAAGAACTACTGATAAAGCGAGAGAGAACAGACAAAAATCAAAACAACGAACTAGATTTTTTTTTTCTCCGAGAACAGCTTACTAGAGTTATAGTGAAGGAAAAGTACAAGATTTGTCTGCCATTAGAGTTCTCTCAAGAACCATATCCAGCTCTACCAATAACTTGCATCCCTTCAAATAGTCCTCCCTTCCATTTTATACTATTGCAACTAACTTTCACTGGGCAACAAGCCACAAATAATCGTCTATGCCCAAGAGCCTACCCGTTTACACCCAAGACTTTGTATCCCCAACACAAATTTCATCCTTCTAAAGGTCCTAACCAAGTCCACCCCCATTTCTCAGCTTCTTACTTCTCTCATATGTTTTTTTTTTTTTTAATTATCATGCCATGACATCTTCCTTCTGTCAATTGTGAGAAGTATAACGGTATCCCGAACTTCCTGTCATCAACACTTGCCACTCAAACTTAAATCTTGTGAACAGAAACTTGAATCTGGACAATGACACTAATATTTACGGTCGTCTGTCTAATCACAGTTTTAAAAAGTAGTTTTGAAAACAAGAGCAAACACCAGTTTTCGAAATAGTTTCCCAAATATGTTGTACTAGAAACAATTGACTTCAGCATACCATGAATACTAGTAGATTGCCGGACACTCAATAGGTCTAAAACCCTCTTGTTAACCATACATTGCATCCCCTCAACAAAGGACACCTTTTTACAATTTAAATACTATGGGCCACATAGCACATTTATACCTAAAATCCTTCCCCTTCCCCATCCCCACATACACACGATACGCACAAACTTCATCACCTAAGAGTGCTGTAAGACCAGGCTCACCCCAATTTCCCACCATTCTTCCTTCTCTCATATGGGATACACATTATCATGCCCATCATTGTTTTCAAAATAACAAAAAGATCCAAAAGATTTGTTCATTAATAAAAGCTGAAGAGGTAGATTATTTCTTAGACAAGTTTTTGCGACAGAAAGTACTAAATCAGGATTCTACAAATTTAACACATACCAACTGATTGTGAATTTTCTGGCTGCAAGTTGTTGCCAGACCAGCCACAAGGATTTTAGCATCAACATCATCCTGTAAAAAAGAAGCATGCATAAAGGTCAAGGGGATAATGAAAAATAAAAAATTAAAAGTTCTGCGACCTATAGAACTCTTGGCTTCACATGAACTATGAAGAGTGATGGAAACGGGCAAGAACATCTATGGAAACGGTTGGTGCAGAAGAATGTACTGATACAAACCTTATAATCAGATAGCAACCGCAATACAGCATTGTAGGCAGGGTCTTCTGTACTTTCCACCACAAAAAGAAATTCTAAAGGACCTCCATAAAGAGATGTTACCTGGAAATTCATTGATAAATGAGAAAGCAACACAACATCTTTGAACGGTTATAATTTGCAAAAAGACCAAGTTAAGAAATTGTTCTTTTGAGAATAGAGTATCAAACTTAACCATTTTCAGGATATATGAAGCTAGAAACACACTAACATGCTAGACATAAGCAGATGCAGATCATCTAATATATAAGGGCAAATATCCCAACTGGAATTTTCCTTTTTTTTCTTTTGGTACAAAATATATTTATCCATACAAATACGTATAAGATAATTATTAATATATATTTATTGAAATAAGAAAATTTCCATTGATAAAAGAAAAAGGAGAGAACTTTGAATACCTAAGATGAATACAGAAAAAGACTGCTAGAATAGAAAAAAGAAAACTTAAGAGAACATCGATTAACAAAAACCAAAAGATAAACAAAAAGAAAGGAAAACCCACATGAGAACAAAACAAGGCTCATTGCTCCATCGTGGCTTCCACCAATATATTCTTGGTTGTTCATTGTTTTTTTTTTTTTTTTTAAAACTGAAAATCGGAGCTTCGCTCCACTATACCCGGGGTAACCACGCTCGTCCCTAGACAGGCAGCGGGATCTTGATTGTTGATTTATCATAGTGAGTAATTCTAATTATTAATGTTTATGAAACATACAATTCTAGGATCTTATTCCCATTTGAAGCCATAAACGTAAGTCTCTTTAAAATGAAAAATGGTACTTAATAGTTAATACAATTTCGACTCATTTCCTAATTTATACTATTTTTTTCTTTTATGGATAAAGATAGTCCATCTTATCGTGATAAATAAAATAAAAATATAATAATTGAAGTAGACATGAAGTAAACTCAAGAAAAAAATTGAATCAACATTCGGAACTATCAATGCAAAAAATGTTAAAGGATAATTTTTTTATATAACCGTGAGTGTGTGGATCAGCTTATGCAGACCTCGACTAATCTTATGATACAACTATTTGACCCTACTATATTCAGTTGTCAAGGAAAATGTAGAAATTTAATTCCTAAGTAATTGGCCACCTTCGATTGAACTTGTTTCCTCTAAGTTCCACGCAACTCACTCAATTAACCCATTATCTAATAATAAACTGTTTTTACTTGAACTTTGCAAATGCATACATGACCCCCCTCTTCCAAAAAGGAGGATGAAGAAACTCACCTGACTTTTCCAATTGTGTAAATTGTGTTCTCCAAACCCTTTTAAAGGCATAATAATTGTTACTCTTTGTAGATTAACTTGATTGGAGTGCTCAAGTTCACTGATGTCATTGCAAATGAAACCGAAGCTATTGCCAGCTCGAACTCTCCCTTTTATACGTTTAATCTCTCTATTTCTACAAAAGGAATGAAAAGGTAATACTTTATATATTAAAAGTGTGCTACCCCAGATGAAATAGCATTCAGATTATATACAAGTACCTGACATAAGCAGCACAAGCCCACCCAAAAGCAAGAAGTAGGCAAATTGCGCATCCCTACAACAACAAAAATTCAAAGAACCTATAATATTATACTGGATGAGAGAAACAGACATCAAAGAAGTTTAATGACAATCATCAAATTAAAACTGCGAGCTTAAAATCTAATCAGCCAAAAAATTCTTCAAATTGATTCTCAAAAAAAAAAAAAATCTTCAAATTACAAAGCACATTCCAAGTCCAGATGCAATTTCAACATCATAATAACTCCCAGTTTAAATTAGCAATAAGTATTTACTAACTAGCTCAATACAAGTCATCATTCTTTTTTTCTTTATTTTTTATATCTGTAACTGTCCGGGCCAGCTTTCGCGCACTTTGACTAATGTAACGAGACATACCGCTTGACCCTCCGTAGGAAATTAATTCCTAAGTAGGTGGCCACCATGGATTGAACTCATCACGCACCCCAAGACCCTCTTTGACCAATTGAGCCAGCAGTCCATGATGGCTATCATTCATTTATAACTAGTCAATTCTTCTTTGATAAGCACTCTCTACCTACTCAAAATAACTCCTTTTAAGAACTTATTTCTAATCTGCTCAAAATAATTTCTACTTTTGAATACATGTCAAACAAACTATTCTGCAAAAAAAAAAAAAAAAAAAAAAAAAACCTAAATGTCAAAATAACTCCCTGAGTATAAAGTTGATAAACCCCAGCTCAAAAAGTATAAAAAAGCTAAAACCCACACAAAAGAAACGCAAATCTCCCAATTTCGGCAGAACTCCCCAGACCCAGCAGAGGATTCACAACATCAAAATCAGACAGCCAAGAAACGTAGAAACTAATGACATGAAATTGAAAAGAGCCAAAAACACCTGGATCTGGAAAAAAGAAAAACGAACCTGGATCTGAAGGAAAATGGCAAGAGGAGAAGAGAAGGCATTGCCAAGGGAGAAGATGAAGGAATCAAAAGCGTCCATGGAGGGCAATGCTCCTCCCCCTCCGACCATGAAAAGGGGGAAACGGAAACGCGGAGTTGCAGAGCAATGGATGAAGAAACGAAACCCTAGAAAGTAAGAAAATAGGGCACCATCTCTTTCTCCGTCTTCCCGGATTAATCAGATCTCAATGGATGAAAAAGCTCCTCCAAATTGAAAGAAAAATACAGGAAAACGGAGGAAGACGATGATGAAGGCGGAGAGGAGAAAAAGAGTGACAATGGAGTCGTCGTGAATTTATAGGGGGAGAAAGGCCGGGCCTTACTTTGACCACAAAATTAATTACGATATTGTGAAACAGAGAGTGAAGGCTAATCGCGACTAAAAAGAGACCGTTAGATTACATTGGGTCGGATTGGGTCGGATATGGTCACGAGTTCAATTTCTAAATTTATTATTCTACAATTATTTGAAAGTAGTTGCAGTCTCTTTGGTTTGTCGTTTGAAATCTCATGATTTAGATTTAGAATCAATTATTTGATAAGTATAAAGATTTAAGTGAATTTGATTTTGGAAGTTTAGAATTAGGAAATTAAAAAACATAATCTTTTAAACATACCAAACAATTTTTTTTTTATTTTAGATTATCAATACAACAAACCAAATACTGTAATCAAGATTTTGGTAAATTTGATTACGGTACTAAATATCGTGGAATCTGAATCACAACCCACAAATCAAACAAGGTCTAAAAGGTTTGAAATCTCTCTAACTTGTACCAAAAACAATTATTATATTTAATATTTTGAGAAATTTAAAGATCAATTCATTTTAAAAAAACAACTATAAATACCCAATACTGACAAAAAAAAAAAATATATCGTTGTTGATATTATTTTACATGCCTCTAACAATATAAAAATTAATAAGTATTTGTAATATAATATCAAAATATATTTAGTAATTATGAATACGAATATTTTAAAGTGTATATATATATACTTTACTACTTGTCTACTACAATTTTCTTTATTTCAAAAAATATATACAATTTCCTTAATATTTATATTTAAGCACCTTATCTTAATTACAACTCATTAACTCTTTTGTACCCACCGTGTGACCTCCCACGTGTTGATACCCCTCCCAAAATAAACAAAGATTCGAATCTCTTCTGTTTCCTTGCTGTCGCTTTTGTTACAGCTTTTTTCGATCCTTTATTTAACCCTTTTCCTTCCATCAATTTCCACGTCATTTGATCAATCCGAATTAACTTTTTTTTTTATTTTTGAATAATGTTTAGAAAAATATTTAGGTCATATCTAAATTACAAAATTAAATTAAGTTTTAAGACAATATTTTTCAACATTAAATCAAGTCAAAAGTTGTTTATCTCCAATTTGAGTCAAAACTAAACAAGATCAAATTTTGTTTAGTAAACCAAGTCAAAGAGTCAAGGGTCAGACCTCAAGTTCAAGCACATGATCTATAGAACTCTATAAATAAATAGAGGAGCTCTATTTTATTTGAAGGACTAGAGAGAATTTCACCATAATAAAGATTTTTCAAATCTCTAACGATCAAACACCCTTTTTTGAAGTCCAACATCACATAGAAGAGTAAAGTCCACCTTGAGAGTAAGTTGTGCTCAATAAATTGTGAAGCAAGACAAATTCAGCATCAAGAACAAGCTGCAAAGCCTTTAAGGCAATTCAACCTCAATAACATGTTGCAAAGCCCTTGAGACACAATACAACCTAAAAAATAAGCTACAAGTTCCAAAGCCCTTGAGACATTCAACCTCAAGAACGAGGAGACAAATTTCACCTCGAGAACAAACTTTATAGCGCTCAGATATTTGTATATGAGGGAGAAAGAATCAAATGAACAATTAGAGATGTAACTTAGATCGCACATATTCAAATCAATATAAAATACATATATTCTTTATTTACACGTGTCTCGATTCTATATATTTGTCGAAATCTCGTGTGAACCGTATGCATTTAAAAAAAAAATTGATAAATAATATTTTGATATTTAAATTTGATGAATAATAAAGTCACTATTTATCAATATATTTTTGTATGACAAATTTATTGTTAACAAAAATCAAATGTATAAATAACTGTAAATACTATTTTAAGATATTATATATTTAATAAATGATAATTATTATATTTAAAAAAAAAATAATGTATAATAATTAAATATAATTCAATAAATTATGATTACGAAACTTAACATTAAATCTCAAATATCAACACAAAATTTAAATTGAAGTTGCATTTTTTCCCTTAAAAATATAAATATATAAGGGTGTGTTTGAAGCACTAATTTGGTTATGATAAATTGAGGGTTATTATAAACGGTATTTGAAAGATAAGTTAGTATAATAGGGGTTATGATAAATAGTATTTGACGGGTTAGTTATTATAACATAAGTTATGATAAAAGGTGTTGGAACAAGTTGTTATAGTGAAAGTTATGAAAAAAAGAACAAAAAATTAAATCTTTTAATAATAGCTTGGATTTAGATTTTAAAAATTGTAAATATTTAACAAATTACTTTTGTTAAACTTTTAATTGATATTGAACACAATGAAAATGAATTTATATATTTTTTAATAAGTGAATTTATTCTATTTGACATATATTGTACATTGATATAATTATATTTTATTTTAAGAAAATTATAAGAATTTGGAATGCTTTATCTTAATTAATTGATTATGGAATACAAACTCATAAATTCAAATTCCAACAACATATGAATTAAAAAAAAGGGCAATGGAATTTGTTTTTTTAGCAATGTATACTTGCATTTCAAGACAATTTTCTTTGCCGATCAAAAAGATTATGAGTTTGATTTTCCTTATTCGAATATTTGTAATCTAAAAAAAAGAAAAGGACAATTTCCCTTTCTCCCGATATATTTAAACAAAATAAGTAAATGAACTTTCAAACAAATTATAAACAAAGAAAGAAACAAAAGAATGATTTACACCAAGTGGGTCCCACCCTATTTTAAATTTCCTCTTATTTCCCTTCCAAAATATGTGGCGGCGGTTTAAGTTTACTTTGGCGGTGGTTTTAGTTTTTGGTGGCGGCGTCTCACAAAATCTGGGACGTATATAATGAGTAACCCCGTTAGGAATAATCGGTCCCACAAACATTGGTTTGATTATTATTACCAAACTTTTGAATTTCGGGTCCGAAACACACCCTACATAATTTAAATGATAAATAATATATTTTTCTTAAAAAATATACAAATAAATAAAATGAATTTTTTATATATAACAAAAATTAGCTTAAAAATTACATATATAGCATAACACTGAAAATAACTAGTAATTGAACTCAATCACTTAACAAACTGATTGAATTTAATCATTAGTTATTGATTGAGTTTGATTGAGTTCAATCACTCAAAATTTTAGTATAAATAAATTTTCAATAAAAATGTACTATAATTTTAATAGAGGACCCTAAAGTTTGTTTACCTAACAAATTTCTTAAACAAAATATCTCATATAAAATAGTCATTTTAAGTTAAATGGATGTCCCGCCTAATCCATCCTACCTCCCCAAGCTTGACATAAATTATAGATTTTAAAATGAGAGAGATTAAATATATAATTTAGTTTATAAATAAGAGAAATTTGCATATATATTATAATAAGACAAAAAAATTATAAATAGTAACTTTTTGAAAATATTTGCAAATATAGCAAAATCCGATTTATACTTCATCAATAGTGTGATAGACTCCATCAATAGAATTCATTAATAGTGTCTGATAGACTCTATCAATAGTATTTGATAGAATCTATCAAAAAAAAATTGCTATATTTGTAATATTTTAAAAAAGTTGCTATAATTCTAACTAGAGTAGAAAATTTGCTATAGTGCAAATTCCCTATAAATTATGGTAAAGTAATTTTAGGGCAACATTATGAAACCCATTCTTATTCCGACCCGGACGGTTGTGACCCGAACAATCTCCGAAAGCGAACAAAAACCTATTCAAAGTATTCAGCCGACTTTTCTTCTCTGCAAAACCTAAAACACCAAAATAAGCAAAACCCTCCTCCGATCATGGGAACGCCGGAGACGTCTCGGGAGCCATGTCCAGATCGGATCCTCGACGACATCGGCGGCGCATTCGGCATGGGCGCCGTCGGCGGCTCCGCCTTCCACTTTATCAAAGGCGTTTACTGTTCTCCTAAAGGCACTCGCCTCCTCGGCGGCACTCAAGCCATCCGAATGAACGCGCCTCGCATCGGCGGCGGCTTTGCCGTTTGGGGCGGCCTGTTCTCCACCTTCGATTGCTCCATGGTTTACCTCCGCCAGAAGGAAGATCCATGGAACTCGGTCATCGCAGGTGCCGCTACCGGCGGATTCCTCCAGATGCGTCAGGGACTCGGCGCCTCGGCTCGATCCGCTGCGTTCGGCGGTGTTCTGTTGGCTTTGATCGAAGGAGTCGGGATCATGCTGAACAAGGTGGCGAGTCAGAACGCTCCTATCATGATCGACGACGCTGGTGCTATGAGCGGCATCCCTGGTTACCCTATGGATCAGATTCCGGCGGAATCTTCGAGTTCGGGATCGTGGTTTGGAGGATGGTTCGGTGGCGGTCAGAAAAAGGATTCAGAGGCTGGCCGTGGAGACAGCGAAACGAAGATTTTGGACAGCTTTGATGCACCGCCGGTGCCGAATTATGAGTTCAAGTAAATATTCTTTTTTCCGAGAATTGATTTGTTAGGGAGAGTTAACTATAGTTGGAATTTTGAATCTATGCTGACTTGAAATTGAAATTGTTATGGCAAAGTTTTTTTTAATTGTTCTGAAATAGTGATCTGTAGTAATAACATTGTAGTCGTAGAACAATATTGTATCGATTTGAATATCATTTACCATTTAAGCTAGGTGAAGGATTGTTTTAAGCTAGGCTGTCCCCATCTTTCATTCGTTTTGTTGTTGGTGCCTCTGTTCATTTGGTGTTTCTTTAAGATTGTCCATTTGGTTGTTTTTGTTTTTTTGGTTAGAAAGAATTTCATTAATGATATGAAATTACTAAATACATTATAGTCATTTATAATATAGCTCCCCAGACTCGTCCCTAAGAGTGGTGTGGTGGTCGAAGGCTTGGGACTTCAAGGAGTGCTTCCCTCAAGATCCTAGGTTCGAGACTCACTTGTGACATTAATTTGTAAACACCTTTGTTCTTTTGATGTCTCCTCCTTTCTTAGGGACGAGCATGGTTACCCTGGGTATGGTGGAGTGAAGCTCCAATTTCTCGGTTTCAAAAAAAAAAAAAGCTTTTCAGACTCCCTGACATTAATTTGTAGACAACTCTCATGTATCAATTCCTTCGATGTCTTCTGGTGTCTTGCCTAAAGATAAGCATGATTACTTTGGGTATTGTGTTTCCTATAAAAAAAAAAAAAACTTTGAGTATTGTGGAGCAAAGTTTCCATTTCTCGGTTTTCAAAAAAAAAAATAGAGCTCTCCAACTATGATGGATAAGAGAATCATAGAATATGGGAGATATTTTACACCAAGATACCACCATGGTTAAATTATCATGATCAAATGGTATAGTCCATTTGTTGGTGTTATTGTAAAAGTGAGGACTCAGAACTGAGTTCAAATTTGTTGTATGATGTCTTCTTTGCTCAATTTTGCCCAAATCCCTCTTTTAAAATAATGAAGCCTTATTTTTTCAGAAGTTATTACACCTACTTTCTTCCCCAAATTATCCATGTTTTCTATGAATAATGACAAAGGTATTACTCAACTTTGTAAAGTCTAGGGATATTAATCAAATGACTCCAAAGTATAAGGGTATTCTCTTAATCATTGTCCACAAATATTTGAGGCACTCTCCCTTGAGTTCTAGCTTCCTTGATTCAGTCTTGACATGATACTGGATTTTACATTCTGATTCTAACAAAAAAGAATACATCTTTCACATTCTATCTCTGTTAAATGCCAAGGTCAAACCACTATACCTGGGCCTTATGAACATTGACTTCAAAATTGTGGGCTTTTGCTGTCACTATTAATTTTGCTGTATGTTTGTTTGCTTATGAACATGGTCATTTTTTTACAAGTCTAACATGGACTTCTTTGTTTTAGAAAGGGGGAAATTGGACTTTTCTTTCTTTTACTTTTTCAAAAACCAGGGTGTTTGGACTTGTAATATGATGCCCATGTGACTAATTTTATCGGACAATTGTTTTTTTATGGAACAATTGATTGTCTAGTTGACTCTTGTATGTTTGAACTCATTCTCGTTTATTTTTACTCAAATTTCTTATAATGTATTTTTATTCATCTTTCTTAAGAGAGTATATGAATGAAAATTAAATTTTAAAAATAAAATTAAGCTTTTGGAATACTTTTTCTGTTCTCAAATTTTATTTTGGTTTCTTAAAATATGGTAAGATATAGATATTCAAGTAAAAATAAACACATGGTAAGATAGTTGTTGTAGATTTAAATATCAAAAACCTAAAACTAAAAATAAAAGGGTTATCAAATAGGGTCTTTTTGGAGGTTGTTTATGTGATGAGGTTGGGTTATAATACCATCCATGTTTGGTCTACCAGTTATAATAATTGATGGTTCACCTAAGTTATTTCACATTATTTTTACAAGGAAATTTGTAAAAAAGTAATTTTTAAATAAGTGGGCATTATGACTTAATTCCATATTCTCTTAGTTCTTCACGGTTATTTTAATTTATAGGTTAACTTAATTCCATATTCTCTTAGTTCATCAAGGTTATCTTAATTTATAGGTTAACCTAGGATTATTCTCTAAGGGGTTTGAACTTTTTTTTTCCTCCTCCTAAATTATAAAAGTACCTTAACTTTGGAGATTGTTTATAAAATATTTTTATTCTTTCTATTTTTGCAATATTACCACATTTTTCATAAACATTAAAAGATTACTTTTGAAAAAAAAAACATTAGAATGTTTTTTTTGTTTTTTTTTTTTTGAGACGACCGAACAAAAACATTAGAATGTTAACGAAAAGGTTACCTATTTAAATACGGTTATTTTAAACTTTATATACACGAATATCCTAATTGGTAATTAGGATAGGTAATATTTGAAAAGAAAAAATAGGAGTATTTATATATAACGAAATTCATGGGTATTTGTGGTAATCTTTTTTTACAATTTAGCTTTAAAAAACAAAGACCATGAACATGTACATTAAGAATGTAGCAATTCACTTTTTAGTTATTGATCATTTGTAATTGTAATGTAGTCCTTGACTTAAAAAATGTTGAGATTGAATTGAAATAGTGAGCAACCAAAAGTTTTTATAAAGTACAAAGATTAAGTGGCTGCTTAGTGTAAATTGATGAGATTTTTCACGATAAAGATTAGATTGTTTAGATTGTTGTAAGTTTGAATGATTGCATAGTTGCATAAAACTCAAGGTTAAATTTTAATGCATGAAGTGTTTAGGTTATAAAATTACGGAAAATATATTCTTATTTTTCATGGTATGCACAAATTTGTTTCATTTTCTTTTTGTTTGGGCTAAAAGTAGAATATCTACGACACCATTTATTATAAATCACACAATATTGTATAACAATAAATATACACGTAAGGGAATTCAAAAATAAAATTTTAAAAAATACACACATTAGGAAAGATCCAAATTTTAATTATGTCACCAAAATATAGTTTGAAAATACTCAAAAAAGAAAAGAAAAGAAAAAAAATACAATCTGATTTTTTTAAAAAGTTAAATCTTTTGTTTTCAATCATTTTTTTTTTAATACAAGTTGAGGGAAATGATTACAAATATTGATTCGAGGGATCGAACCCGTGACGCTGATGTTGAACTAATCTACAACCAAACAATGAATTCATTGCGTCATTGACTCATTTGGTAATTTTTGATCATTTTAATTCACTAATCAAAACCGATTCTAAGTGTTTGAAGTTTGTGGAAAGACATAACTAACTAAAACTTGTTTGTTATATTTGCTTATAAGTCCCTTGAATAATACAAAGTTTGAACGGGGCAATTATACAAAAGTCCACAAAGTAATTATTACAAAGTTTGAACTGCAAATTCCTGTCTACCAATTTCCATATAAAAACGCAAGTTGATTTTTTTACCCAAGAACTAGTCTACACTAATTCTAAAAAATAAAAAAAATAAAAAATAAAAAAGTTTAAACTTCGAGAATACTTTGAAAATTATGTTTTCTACTTTAGAATGTCTTGATTATCTCTGTGTATATGTTTCTGTCCTTTTCATTTTTGTATTATACATAGGTAAATCCTAAAGTTTTTTCATTCAAATAATATTTTGGGCCATAAATTTTGATTTTTTTCTTTTTTTCTTTTTAGTCTTGGTCTAAACCCTCAAAGGCTATATTTTCAAAAAATTTGAATAACAGTGGTTTTCATGTGTAATTTGGCTTAAAACTAAAATTAAACTAGATGTGAACAAACACTGTTAATAAAAGAGAACTCACTCAGCTTTTTAGGTTAGGTTAGATTTATCTTTTATGGGTTGATTTGCTTATGGTTCTCAAGAGTATAAATGTTGTATTTTGTACTCAACTCTAACAGCCTTTTGCCTTTTTCCCCTAAGCCGAGCATAGCTCAACTGACATAATTTATGACTCGAAGCTTGAAGCAAGACCTAACATTTAACTTTCTTGTCAAGCATTTCCATTCTTCGTTTGGAGGCTTTAGCTTTCATACTTGCAAGTCAATGAGTAGTGAACAGGGCTGATAAGATAAAATGGGCAACCAGAAAGAAACAATAAAAAAGAAAATAATTTATTTGTATGCTTGATGACAGTTCTTGCAATCATCTGTTGATATGGATTGATCTAATTCGAAAAAAAAGAGAATTCCAAGAGCCTGCATTTATAAATCATATGGTTCTAAATTATTTCGCAAACAAACACGAGAATGACGATTTCATCGACGACGATGGCGAGGAGAGAAACCTCTCATCCCTATTTATTAATCATGTCAAAGGAAAAGAACTTGTACCCCCAATGCCATCAACATCGGCTCCAACAAACACCACATGGATAGAAGGAGCCACTTCAAATTCTTGGGAGTTTTTGCAAGCAATATCTACCACATAATTGATCCATTGCTGATAAGAATATGCTCTGAACCATACAAAAAGAACAAGTCTTGAGAGTCATTCTTTTACAAAAATAAAATAAAATAAAATAAAATAAAAAAGGGTTAGTATTTCACTTCTTTTGAGCTACCTTGGCTGGCTTGGACTCCTTTTGTTCAGGACTCCTCTACCCCAAGATACTGGGAGTGAGATGCTGCGAGGAGTGCTGCTCCAATGCCGGAGCCGTCATTCGAGTGCTCGATCACAAAGTTATCGGCAACTTCATCTCCCAGTAATTCCTTGAGTGTACTCTCCAAGGAGTTTCTAAATTTAGTGTAGTGCTCAAATAACCCTCCATCAACAGCTATGACAGATTTCTGGCCATCCCCATCTTTCGGGGTGTCTCTTCCCATTTTCTTGATAATCCCATAAATCCCAGCAGCCGATAGGCGTGCACCACGAGTGGCAACGATGTCGCATAGCTTGAAAATGATTTTTCTCATCGGGAGGGGACTGTTCGATACCTGACACAAGAGCAAGTTAACATATCAGCGTAGGTGAAAGTTTTCTACTGATCATTCCATAATCAAATGACTAAGAGGGAAAAAAAAAACTTCTGTCTTTCACATGTCATGAATCGACAGAATCAAATGACCAAGAGAAATGATCAACTAGTTCCTGAAAATGAGTAATTTATGGAAAAAACTAAGAAAGGGGAGTTGAATTCGAACCTCCAAAATGTCGCTCAGCTTGCTTCCGATAACTTTCAGGTCTGAAGATGTGTCATGATGCATAGCAGACATGTCAGGGGTCCTGCATAAATATCACAAAGCGTTTACACAATAATCAAGGGTCCTTCAGATCTGTTTACAAAATACCAACATGATTATCGAAATACAGATAGAATTACTCATCTGTTTTACAAATAACATGAATGAAAGAAAACAACAAAATGGATGGCCTGGATTTGCACCAAACAATATTAGTACAGCAGTTTGTTTTTGTTTTTGTTTTTGTTTTTTATTTGCTTCTCATTAGGAGAATAGACAATGTCGACAACGGCCTACAACAAGTGAACAAGAGCAATACCTGAGAATAAAAGGTTTTTTGAGTTTAGGGGGAACAACATCGCCGAAAAAGGCAGCTTCTTCAGCCATCCTGCATAAAACTCTGCGAACTATTTCTCCTAGATACATACCAGATATTATCTTCTCAAAAATCTGAAAGATATGCACAAGATATATTATATATCATTTAGGATAGAAAATTTGGTATTGAAAAAGACTACAATAAGAATAGCTCGATGACGAGAAGGAGTTTTACCTGTTCCCCAGGGTTTAAACTTTCCAAATCTAGAGCTAGATCATATTCAGTGATTGGAAGATGAGAAGACCGGAAGTTTCCCCATTCCATGTTAATAACCTATTGTTTCGAAAGAATGTTAAATATGGAACACGAATGAATTATAATGAATAAAGCAAGTCACGCTTACTAACCATCTCTCCTGATTGGGGTAGAAGGCCTTGCCATTTAGGAATGGCATGTGCCCGCTCCACATATGCTGCATTTGTTCCAGTTCCAAGAATCACGGCAGCAATAACATTATCATTGTGGTATCTGCCTCCAGCTAATGTGCCGATTGTATCGTTTACCTGATTAGATAGACTAGTTAGAAAATCCAACATAGTAAAAGCCTAAAAGGATAAGAACATTCACATCACAGAATTGTAACAAGTGCCTCTTAAAGATCTTGGAGATAAAGAACAACGGGCAATACCAAAGCCGCCACACGCATGTCCAATCCAATTTTTTCCATAGCCTTTGTTATTTCTCCTACCACGTCTTGCCCAACCTACATCAAGATCATTCAGAGAAGATTCAACAGCTGAGAAATGTACCATACTTGGAAGGCATAAACTAGATAGATTGTAGAGTAGATAACATTTACAGCCAACCAAGCAGTTTAGAAAATTCTAATACATTACATAAGCAAAGGTGAGGAATAGTGCTTCAACAGGATGGTAATCCAAATCACTTCTCATGCAATTTAAATCAACCATCCTCCCAAATTGCAAATCAGATGACAATTAAAAGCTTTCATCCATTTCCATTTTCAATAAAGAAATCTCAAAGTTACCAAAGCTTGCAAAGAATTTCAGTTCTTTCACAAAACATGTAATTTGTTGGTCTGTTTTATTTCCATCAATCTATTATATTGGGTTGGATTCTTCCTGTAGGCACTTAAAAGTTAAAACTCCTAATAATAAGAAAAAAATACAGAACACCCAGCTAACTAGTTCATTCTTTCACAATGAAATCAAAGCAAAATACTACCACTATATAGAGAGGAAAATGCACCGAGAGAAAACAATTCTCCTACAAGTTATAAACAATAGATTTCAAATTGTTCTTTTTTTGGATGACCGGTAAATCGAAGCTGCCCACTTTACCATTTGGTAATAACTTTCAGGTTTAATGTTCTTCAAATATAATTTGATTCCACTTTAGGGGTATTTACATGGTTAACTTTTTTCACAACAAATAGAAATAGGTTGAACTAAAAAAAACAAAATGATAATAGATATCAAGGTAACAAGTACTAACAGTGTCCTCAATGTTGAACCCCTTTGTCCACTTTATAAGTGTCCCTGAGGCAATAGATGTTTGTCTAACTGGGAAAGAAAATGTAAAACCCAGCTCTCTTTGTCTACCAGATACTGGGTGGAAGCCATCACCTTCTTCTTCAACAAATTTTGCAAGTGCTTCAGCTATAAAACCAAATAAGGCCTGGAAAAAATAAAATCCTTTATCAGTTCTGAAAACTTGAAATGCAGTGTCTTAGTATAAGAAACTTGCTAAGGGAAATACTAACATCTGAAGATCCAGTCATTAAATGCGGAGGAATAGAAACTTCGGTAAATTCTTGCCTAGCAACCCGATCTTCCTTTCCTCCCAACTGCACACGCAACACACGAAAGTTTGTGCCCCCAAGGTCTAGTGCATAGAACAGCCCTTTCTCGTCCCTAATAGCATTAACGAGAAAAATAAGATACAAAAATAATCTTCCTTTCAGTTTTTGTAGCAATGGAAAAGATCTAATCATGGAGATTTGATAAAAACAAGTAATACAATAACAAACTAAACTTAACCATTCAAACTTGTGCATTATCCATCATTTTGATTCTACCAAATGAAGCACAACAGTTTCAAGTATCCATTTGTTGCTAGAATTCACAGAATAAATCATGGAACAAATTGAAAGAGGGGATAAAAAGACTATAGCTACGCTGTACAATATTTTCTCAATTTTTTTAATATCCGAGACTGTCTAGACCAACTTGAGCGCACCTTGACTATTATCATGGAAAATAACACCTGACCCTACAACATTCGGATGTCAATTGTCACCATAGATTGAACGAGTCTAGTTCGATTCCTCGCTAACGTTCGCCATTCAATTTCATAAAAACAAATCTCCCACCTAAATAACCTAGGAGAAGAAATCCCCAACCTCCTTATTAAAATTCATCACCAAATTAATCAGAAACAACCAGAGATTTAAAAAAACAACAACAAGATTTACAGAAACTCTCCCATAGATAAATATATTTAAAAAATAAAATTACCCGGTGGGAAGATTATCGACATAGCTAATAAGCATCTTGAGCTTGCTTCCGCCCTCAGATGCGAGGCCGGCATGCATCTCCACCGCCATGGCATCCGCGGCCTGCTTCAGCTTTTCAATCGGAGTATTACACTTCTCCTCAAACTCCTTCAAAATACTCATCGCGCGGCTCCACTTCCCGCAGTTCTTCATCCGGTGCCGCACCACCAAAGCCGCCGCCGTGCACACAGCGGCGGCACAGACCACGGCCGCTCCCACAGCTACCTTCTTCATCTCGAAACCGCCGATTAGATTCACCGGTCAAATCCGCAAGCAATACCTTCGCCAATTTCACAAAACCGAGATTTCGGATCGGAAAAAATAACTCGATGGATCAGAGATTCATTCAGGTTTTCGAATCGGAGAAGAACAGAAAGGGGAGAAAGAATTTCCCGGATCGAAGGGATTGGAAATGGATTGCTCTGTTTTTGTTTTTATTTATTTTTCTTTAATTTACAAATTTTATTTTATATAGCACATTGGTAAGGAATACATGGAAGAAAAGGAATTGAATTTATTATGGAATTTGAATTTGCTGAATATAAAGTTTTATTATTTATTATGGATTGGGTTTGGGAATTGGACAAGCTTGGAGCCAAAATTACGGTTCTGACCTCGGATACTAAAAATATGGTTTTGGTTACACCTTGAGGAACTCCACGTGTTAAATTCGACCTTATCATTTTATTCTCTTCAAAATCAGATTAACAATTCGTAGATTAAATTGAAATGGTCAAAACCGATTTCTCTTGGTTCATCTTCTTCTTCTGGTATGCTTGCAATTTTTTATTTTTTATTATTATGTATTTGAATTTTTATGGTTAAGTATCTTTTGCTTTTATGGTTAAGTATCTTGCAATTTTTTCTCTTGGTTCATCTTCTTCTTCTGGTATACCAAATTTAAGCTTGTATCAGGTTGCTATTTCATTTTCATTTTTATGGTCAAAACCGATTTCCCTAAACCCTAAAAGATATCATGGTGGGGTGCTACCCGAGATGCACCCAAATTGCTCTCTTTACAATTTTCAAATTATGGCTAAAGATTTTCAAAATTGATCCTTGATTGGTTTAACCAGGTTTGATGGGTGTCTTTCCCTTGGGATCTTGGAATCTCATGTTTGCAAAAGCTTATTAGTTCGAGTTGTTGATAACTATAGTAATTTTTTATCCTAACTACTTTTATTTTGGGTGGTCAGTTATCGGTACGTATATGGCATAAGACTCCTGTCGTTGTCTTTATTAAGGGAACCCAAATGTTGGTGTTCCTATTCTTGAAGGTTCACTTTTTTATTTTCTTTTTCTATTTTTAATGGAGTTGGTCTGATTAAAAAATATATATATATATATATATTGAAGTGGAAGTTTATAAGACCAAAATTTAAAAAATAATTACAAAATAACTACTTTTAAAATATTAGCAAAATATAATAATTGATATTAATAAATATTGTGACATAATATTAATATCAATGAATATATATTTATAATACATAATACTAGTATTAATTAATATTTATAATATAATATTAAAACGTTGTAAATATTTTAAAAATTACCTACATTTATAATTATTTTGTGAAAAGAATTTACGATTCGATATAATTTAAGAGATAAAAGACAACTTAGAGGAAAAAGAGTAAATTCTAGTTTTCATACAACAAAAGCATATAATTAATCTAAAATATAGTTGCCAATGAGATTAGTCATTTTAGTGATTATGATGTTATCTCTCAAAATATGATTGTGAACAAAAAAAAAATCTACATTTAATTATTTTAACTTTATGATCGTTAATTATTTAAAATCAATATTTAACTCTTCCTTTTAGAGGGTTTAGTACTTTACAAAATTAGTAAGGAGTTTTTGCATAAATAGACCAAATTAATAAAATATTTACAACACTAGACAAATATGAAAAAATTAATAATCATAGTCAAATATACAGTATAAAGTAATACTTTTTATACTAAATAACTAATAGATAATAGAGTATGATGAGTATTATTTATATGGTATATTCGACTATAAATGTTAAATATTTTCAAATTTGATTAGATTTGTAATTATTTTGTAAAATTGGACTATCTAATATAATTTCTCAATTAGTAATAATTTATATATATATATATATAGTTTTGCGATATTTTTGTAGAAGTTTGAAGTAAAAAAAAAAAGGTGGGGTTTGACCAGTATTTTTGTTTCTAATTTTATTATTTTTTAAAATTACTCTGATTGCCTAACATTTTTGGTAAGTTTTTTACTTGCCTTTTTTTTTGAAGGGGGTTTTTTACTTGCCTTAGAAACCTTTTTTTTTTGTTGAGAATCTTAGAAACCCTTTTGAATGCTAGTGCATGAATAAAGGAGTACATGTAAGAAACGAAACTATAGTAAGCTAAGAATCTTAGAAGAAATTAATGAAGGAATGGAGTAAATGGACCTTAATAATTCAATTATCATTTTTTTTTGGGAATTTGCGCTGTATAGCAATTTTCCTACTCTGCATTAGAATTATAGCAATTTTTTAAAAATATTGCAAATATAGC
>JBBMEF010000008.1:1243425-1253797 GCA_037832685.1 Sicyos baderoa
ATTCCGGCGTCCATTTCTCGGTTGTCGGAGCTCCGGACACTTGGGCTTTTTGTGAATCAATTCACGGGGACTTACCCGTCTGAAATGGGTAACTTGTCGAATCTGGAGGAGTTGTTGATGGCTTATAACTCAAACCTGCAACCGGCTGGATTGCCTTCAAGTTTCGCTCAATTGAAGAAATTGAAGTACGTATGGTTGACAGAGACTAACTTGACCGGTGAAATTCCTGATTGGATCGGAAATTGGACGGCGCTCGAGAAATTGGATTGGTCGAGAAACAAGCTGAGTGGGAAAATCCCCAACAGTTTGTTTACGTTGAAGAATCTTAGTATTGTTTATCTCTTCAAGAACTCTCTATCAGGAGAAATTCCGACTCAGATTGATTCAAAAAATATTACAGAGTACGACTTGTCGGAAAATGAGTTGACCGGAGAAATTCCGGCGGCGATCGGCGATCTACAGCGATTGGTTGCTCTGCTTCTGTTTTCAAATCGATTACATGGAGAAATCCCAGAAGGGATTGGCCGTCTTCCATTCTTAAATGACGTCAGATTGTTCGACAACAGTTTAACCGGTGAAATTCCGCCGGAATTTGGCCGGAATTTGGTTCTCTATAGGTTTGAGGTCAACAATAACAACCTCACCGGCAGCTTGCCGGCTCACTTGTGCTCCGGCGGTAAGCTCGTCGGAGTTACTGCTTTCAACAATAGTCTCAGTGGGGAACTGCCAGATTCGCTTGGGAATTGCAATAGCTTGATGATGATCGATGTTCATCGGAACAACATTTCCGGAAAGATCCCGGCCGGCTTATGGACGGCTCTGAATATGACTTTTGTATCGTTGAGCGACAATTCTTTCACCGGTGAACTCCCGGAGAGATTCTCGAAGATAATTGAGAGAATAAAAATTAATAACAACAAATTTTCGGGGAAAATTCCATCTGGGTTATCTTCATTGGTGAATTTGACTGAGTTTGAAGCGAGCAATAATTTGTTAACAGGACAAATTCCTGAAGAACTCACTGTTCTTTCGAGATTGAACAAGCTTTTGCTTGATGAAAATCAACTCACCGGCGAGCTTCCACGGAAAATCATTTCTTGGAAATCGTTGAACAATCTTAACCTTGGTCGGAATCATCTTTCCGGTGAAATTCCCGACGAGTTTGGTGGTTTACCAAGCCTTACTGATCTTGATCTCTCTGAGAATCGACTTTCCGGGTCGATTCCGACCCGACTCGGAAGTTTGAATCTGAATTGGCTCAACCTTTCTTCAAATTCTTTTTCTGGATCAGTTCCATTTAGATTTGAAAACTCAATCTTTGCAAGAAGCTTTTTGAACAATCCGAATCTGTGTTCAAACGACAAAGTTCTAAGTTTGAATAGCTGCCGTTTGAAAGCTCAGAATTCAAGAAAGATTTCATCACAACATGTTGCTCTGATTGTCAGCTTGAGCATCATATTGTTCATACTATTTGTACTTTCTAGTTTGTATATAACCAAAGTCTATAGAAAGAATGGACACAGAGCAGATGTTGAATGGAAACTGATTCCATTTCATAGGCTGGGTTTCTCGGAGACAAAGCTTGTATCTGGGCTATCCGAGAACAACGAGATCGGAAGCGGCGGATCCGGGAAAGTTTACCGGATCCCGGTGAATGATTTGGGCGATAAAGTCGCCGTGAAGAAGATATGGAGCAATAGAAAGTCAGACCATAAGCTCGAGAAAGAATTCATGGCAGAAGTGAATATCCTCAGTTCAATTAGGCACAACAACATAATCAAACTCCTCTGCTGCGTTTCCTGTGATACGTCGCGGCTTCTTGTTTACGAGTACATGGAGAAGCAAAGCTTGGACAAATGGCTGCACAAGAGGAGCTCTTCGCCGAGGATTACAGGGTCGGACCCTGTTCGCGGTGTCGCCCTCGATTGGCCGAAGAGATTTCAAATTGCCGTGGGGACTGCACAAGGTCTCTATTATATGCACCATGAATGTTCACCTCCAGTAATTCACAGAGACTTGAAGTCCAGCAATATTTTACTTGATTCAGAATTTAATGCCAAAATAGCAGATTTTGGCTTAGCTAAGTTGCTGCAAAAACAGGGAGAGTCAGCTTCAGTCTCAGCGGTGGCGGGTTCTTTCGGATACATAGCTCCAGGTAAGAAACTTTCCAGTTTCAACCCATCAAAGAGTTTGATATGAGATATTGATTGGCAAAACTAAAGGTGTTTTCTCTTCCTTATGCAGAGTATGCTCAGACACCAAGAATTAACGAGAAGATCGACGTGTTTGCCTTCGGGGTCGTTCTTTTGGAGTTGGCGACCGGAAAGGATGCTCTCAACAGCGACGAAGACTTGTCCCTGGCTGAGTGGGCTTGGAAGTACATTCAAGAAGGCAAGCAAATAGCTGATGCATTAGATGAGGATGTGAAGGAGCCACAATACCTTGATGAGATGTGCAGTGTTTTCAAACTTGGAGTTATCTGCACTTCCCATTTGCCCACCAACCGGCCAGCCATGAACCAGGCTCTTGAAATCTTAATTCGCAGTCGAACCTCGACACCCCAAAACCATGGAGATAAGAAACTCAGTTCGTGAATGTATTCCGAAAGATGACGCCCATTACTTAAAAGATAAACAATCAAGGTTCTCTCCAATAGTCTCCTTTATGACGATCAAGATACGCCGAGGTGGAGACTGGAGATGACCCTGCACTCCGGCCATGGCTCAGACTAGAAATGGCTAAGGAGTTGGCGGGTCGCCTCGAATTGTTTGTAAATTTTGAATAACAATGACTGATGTGTATTTTAACTCAAAACTAGATGATAACAACACCGATAATAAAAGATCAAACAACCAATAAGAGCAATAGTTCAACCGCATCATTACATCTATAACCTGCATTTTCAGTTTCTCATTTGAAAGGTTAGCTTTTCACATGAAAGAACCACACTTTCAAGTAAATGAGTAGTGATCAGTGATGATAAGATAAAATAGACAACCAGAAAGAACAATCAAAAAGAAAATTCTTTATTTGTATGCTTGATGACAGTTCTTGCTATCATCCGTTAATGGACTGATCAAAAGGAGAATTCAACAGCCTGAAGACGAACCATATGGTTCTAAATTTATTTGGCAAAGGAACTCATGAAGGACGATAAAATCGGAGACGAGGACGAGGAGAGAAGCCTCGCGTCCCCATTTATTAACCATGTCGAAGGAAAGAACTTGTGCCCCAATGCCATGAGGATGGAGGGTGCTACATAATTGATCCATTGCTGGAGATGATATGCTCTGAACCATAAAACTAACGACTTAGCCTAAATAATCTCAAGTCGTAAGAAAAAGAATACAATTCTTTTACAACAAAAATGGGAACTATTTCATTTCTTTTCAGCTACCTTGGCTGGCTTAGGACTCCTCTACCCCAAGATACTGGGAGTGAGATGCTGCAAGGAGTGCGGCTCCGATGCCGGAGCCATCGTTTGAGTGCTCGATTACAATGTTCTCGGCGATTTCATCTCCCAGTAATTCCTTGAGTGTACTCTCTACGGAGTTTCTAAATTTAGTGTAGTGCTCAAATAACCCTCCATCAACAGCAATGACAGATTTCTTGTTATCCCCATCTTTGGGGGTGTCTCTTCCTATTTTCTTTATAATCCCATAAATTCCAGCAGCCGATAGGCGTGCACCACGGGTAGCAACAATGTTGCATAGCTCGAAAATGATTTTTCTCATCGGGAGGGGGCTGTTAGATACCTGATACAAAAGACATGTCAGCAAAGGTGTGTAACTTCATTTTTCACATGACATGAATTGACAGAAACTCGAATGACCAAGTGATCAAATTGGTTCCTGAAATTAGTAATGTAATGGAAAGAACTAGGAACAAATGGAATTGAATCCGAACCTCCAAAATATCGTTCAGCTTGTTGCCAATAACTTTCAGGTCTGAAGATGTGTCATGATGCATAGCAGACATGTCTGGAGTCCTGCATAAATATCAACAAAGATTTAACACATAGAGCCAATTTAATAATCATTACTTCATATACACACACTGGCGAACTTTGTACTCATCCGTTAACAAATGAAAAACAAAAAAAATGTAGCTTCCAAAAGTTTTGTTTTTGTTTTTAAAAGTTAGTTAGTATTCTCCTACTTTCTTAAGGAAAGATGGATATATAGTACGAAGAGTGGAACACATGGTAGGAAATTTGAGTGAAAATAGGCTTAAATTTTAAAAACCAAAAACCAAAAACCAAAAACCAAATGTTTATCAAACGGGACCTTAGAAATCTGTTTTTTTGTTTTTGTTTTTATTATTTTCTTTTCATTTTAAGAGAAGGGACATTGTCAGTCAAACAGCACGACATACAACAAGGGAGCAAGAGCAATACCTGAGAATGAAAGGTTTTTTGAGTTTAGGGGGAACAACATCACCAAAAAATGCAGCTTCTTCCGCCATCTTGCATAGAACTCTGCGAACTATTTCTCCTAGATACATACCAGATATCATCTTCTCATAAATCTGAAAGATGGCCACAACATACATATTATATACTGTATAAGATAGCCAATATGTAATGAAAAAGACTAGAAGAAAATAGCTAGAAAAAAAAAAGAGGAATTTTACCTGTTCCCCAGGGTTTAAACTTTCAAAATCTAGAGCTTGATCATATTCGGTGATTGGAAAATGAGAAGACCGAAAATTACCCCACTCCGTGTTAATAACCTATAGTTTTGAATAAAAATTAGATATGGAACACCGAACACGCATGAACTATAATGAATAGTGCCACAGTTCATAAGTTACTCTTACTAACCATCTCTCCTGATTTAGGTAGAAGGCCTTGCCATTTAGGAATTGCATGTGCCCGCTCCACGTACGCTGCGTTTGTTCCAGTTCCCAGAATCACAGCAGCAATAACATTGTCATTGTGATATCTGCCACCAGCTAATGTGCCTATTGTATCATTTACCTGAATCAAAAAGACCAGTTAGAAAGTCTAGCAAAATGAAGGGATATAATTATGGGGAAATTTCACATCACAGAATTGTAATAAGTGCATCTTAAAGATCTTGAAGATAAAGAACAAAGGGCAATACCAAAGCCGCCACACGCATATCCAATCCAATTTTTTCCATGGCCTTTGTTATTTCTCCTACCACATCTTGCCCAACCTACATCAATATCATTCGGAAAAGATACAGCGGCTGAGAAATGTAAAATACTTGGAAGTCATAAACGAGATAGATTGTACAAGCGAGAACACAGCCAACCATGCGGTCTAGAGACTTTTTTAGTACATTAAATAAGCATAGGAAAGCATTATTCATAAAGTACTGAGGAAAAGTGCTTCAACAGGATCGTGCATTTCATATCATCTCTCCTTCCAAATTACTAATCTTCAGACGTTACAATTTTCAGTAAAGAAATCTTAAAGTTAACAAAGCTTACAAAGAATTTCAGTTCTTTCACACATCAGGTAATTTGTTTCTGTTTTTTTCCCAACAATCTACTGATTATCTTTTCGTATGCACTTTAAATTCCTAATGATAAGAACGAACAAAACACAGACACCCAACTAATTAGTTCATTTCCTGTCACAATACAATCGAAGTTTAGATAACTTTCCAGTACAACATTACCACTACATAGAGAGGAAAATGCACCAAGAGAACATATTGTCCTAAAAGTTAGAATGAAAGGCTAGCCTTCAGGTTTAATGTTCTTCACATTTAATTTGATACCGTTTGTAGGGGGGTGTGAATAAAATGAGAACTTTTTTCAAAACAAATAGTAATAAATGGTTGTACTAAACAACACAGTGATAATAGATATCGAGATAATAAGTACTAACTGCGTCATCGATGTTGAATCCCTTCGTCCACCTTATAAGTGTCCCTGAGGCGATGGATATTTGTTTAACTGGAAAAGAAAATGTAAAACCCAGCTCTCTTTGTCTACCAGATACTGGGTGAAAACCATCACCTTCTTCTTCAACAAATTTTGCAAGTGCTTCAGCAATAAAACCAAACAAGGCCTGAAAAACATTTCTTAATCAGTTCTAAGAGCTTCAAAATTTGGAGTCTTGGCGTAAGAAACTTGCTAAGGGGATACTAACCTCTGAAGATCCAATCATTAAGTTTGGAGGAATTGAAACTTCGACAAACTCTTGCCTAGCAACTCGTTCTTCCTTTCCTCCCAACTGTACACGCAACACACGAAAGTTTGTGCCCCCAAGGTCTAATGCATAGAACAACCCTTTCTCGTCCCTAATAGTATTACAAACAAATAAGAGACAAAAAAATCTTCGCTTTAATTTTGTAGCAATAGAAATAAGAAAAGATATAATAATGGAGATTACATCAAACAACAGTAAGTAATGAGATAATTGTTGAAATGTCTTGGAACCATGATGTGCTACAAATATTCAATACGAGGGTCTCGCTGCCCAGTCAGCAAGTGTAGATCTCGTAAAACAATTTTTCTCCTCTGCTCATGGATGTAGTAGCTAAGACAACGTTAGTGAACGACGTAAATCTGTATGTTTCTACCTTGCATTTTTTTTTAAAAATTGTGGATTGTGGTTTACGATTTTTCATAACAATAACAAACTATACTCGAGCATTCTAACTTGTCCGTCATCCTTCACTTTGTCTCTAACTAAATGAACCACTACTCGGTACTAGATTTCATTTCACACAATAAAACATGAAGCAAATGAGAAGGAGAAGGGGGTAAAAAACTATAGCTACCCGTACAATCTTTAAATAAAAAATGAATATGTGATGATTGAAAGAAAGGGAACTTTTTCACTTTTTATTTGGCTCCCACTAGTTGAATTGCTAGACCGAGAGTCAGTGGCGCAGTTGATTATCTTATTTGGTGTTAATCCATTTAAACTCCACGGGCACGAGTTCGAGCCCAAAAATCGGTATTTGGCTCAGTTGTGCTCTATGTAGGATTGTTGGTCCCCTTCCCCATTAGTTTTCATGAAATTCGAACTCGTTAAATCCACTCGATCAGTACTAAAATCCCAATAAAAGAAAAACATCCCCATCATGAAAGTTCCTCCCAAATCAATCAAAAACCAAAGACGAAAAACGACATTTAAAGTATCGCCAACGAATAAATCGATTCAGAACAAAAAAAGGCCATAAAAATGAAGAAAAAGAAAACACAAAGGAGATGAAAATTACCCAGTGGGGAGATTATCGACGTAGCTGATAAGCATCTTGAGCTTGCTTCCGCCGTCGGATGCAAGCCCGGCATGCATCTCCACCGCCAAAGCGTCCGCCACCTGCTTCAGCTTCTCAATCGGCGTTTCACACTTCTCCTCAAACTCCTTCAATATACTCATCGCTCTGCTCCACTTCCCGCACCTCTTCATCCGCCGCCGCACCACCAACCCCCCCGCCGCCGCCAAGACCGCGGCGGCGCAAACCACTGCTACCTTCTTCATTTCGAAACACGCAACCGTTGTAGATTTTCACCGATCGGAAAAATTGGGTCGAGGAATCAGAGATTCATTACGGATTCGTGAAGGCGTTTAAATGAAGCGATGAAAAATTTGAAGAACCAATTGGAAAAAAAAAAAAAAAAAGGAAATGGAAATGGAAATGGAAATGGGAGTGGGATTTTCTGTGCGTATTAATTTAGTGGGGAATAATAATTTGAAATTGAATTTTTGTAGGATCACGTTTTTATGGTTTAGCTTTGGAAATTGGACAAGCTTCGAGACAAAATTACGGTTTCGACCTGTCGTTTCCTTCAAGCTTCAACAACAGCTCCACGTGTATAACTTTCCTTTTTTTAATTCACTTTTATCATTTTCTTTCTCTTCAAAATCTACATTAAACAATTTCTTTTCAACCAAAGGAATTCAAAAAATCATGTAATCTCAAAAAAAAAAAAAAAAAAAATATATATATATGGAGCTGTTTGGCTAAAGATTTTGTAGGGTGGTAAGGTATGATAAAAATTTCACATAATAGTATAAAATACAATAAATCAGTGTTTGGGGTGTAGATTTATTAATAGGTATACTGGAAGTTAGTGTTTGTGGTGCAGTTATAACAGAAGGTATATTGTAAGTCAGTGTTTGTGATGCAGGTATAACAAAAGGTGTATTGTAAGATAAGTGTTTGTGGTGCATACATGTACTATAACTAAAGATGTACTAGAAGTCGATGTTTTGGGTGCATATATGATATAATTAAGATAGTTATCTTATATAATTTTGTTTTACTTAATTTTTTTTTGGTAAATTGATCACTACAATAAAAATGAAATTAATTAAAAAAAGTTAATAGATTAATATTTTTTTTGTTAATCGCCAATATAAGCTTAGTTTAAACAATCCGTTTTTTTTTTTTGTTTTTGAGAACTCTGTAATTGATTAATGAATTTTAAAGTTTTAAATTTTAGTCATAAAACTTATTTCAAGAGGAAAATTCAAAGTTCATTCATACAAAAAAAGAGTTTGAAATTTAATAAGTGTGTGATGCTCTTAAATTTTCTTTAAACTTTTTAAATACTCAATTTTACTATATCTACTAAAAAAAAGTTGAACTTTAAATTAATTTTAATTCATCACATTAAATTATATAAAAATTTATTACCGGAAAGAAAGGACAAAAAAAAAATAAACATAATTGAAAATGCTAATAAAGCTTTTTTAAAGAAAAGAAAATAGCAAGAACTCTATCTTACATCATTTTTTTAAGTACATAGAAATGAGATAAGGTATATTTAAGTTATAAATATAAATTTGTAACCAATTATATTTATTTTTTTAAAGTTTATTAATCCTATATTATATTTCCTCAAAAAAAAAAATCCTATATTATATTTTATTTTTTAAATAATAATTACAATTTTTTTTTTTGTTTGAGGAAATAATAATTACAAATTACAGTTGTGGTTTAGTTGTTTAAAATTTAAATAACAGCAATTTTTTTTTTTTTTTTTTTTTTTTTACATTTTAGAAGAATAAAATGAAATAGGTAAAATTTAAAAGAGACTTTCTGCAAATTTAAAATGAAAGAATATATGAAAAAAATGAAAAACAAAATATTAAAAAATGACGGAAGAAAATAATAAATTAACAACTTAAATATAAAACAAATTGGATAGGTGAAAATTATGTTGGTAAGGATATCAAGAAAGTTGGGTGGATAAACTCATACCCATGCCCCAAACACTGATATGGGCAGGCGGGTTAGATTACACCAGCCCATATCAGGCAGGCAAACAGCCCCTATAAAGGAATTCAAAGCTAAGAAGGCAAAAAAAGTTGAAGGCTATCATATCCGACCTAAAGTTGAAATAAGAGGTGTGGATGACTCAAAAAAGAGATTGATACACTAGCGTAGAGTGGTTTGAAAATATCTCTATGTCTACTTTTCGATTTCAGATATTACTATCATTCATAATTGTTTACTAAAGATGAACCTGAAGAATTTCAAAATCCACCCAACTGTGCTTTATATAGCACTTACAAACATTTCTACTATTCTACTTTTGATTGCGTCTTTGTGTTTAGGGCTTTTTTTGGTTGAGGTGTTGTTTGGATTAGATATTGTGCTTTTATTGCGTGTTTTAGGTCTACTTCTATTTTAGGTTTTTATTTATTTAGTTTTCTAGTTGTTGTATGTTGAGAGTTGTACAAGTTAATTTATTTCAGTGCGATCTTATGTGAAGCTAGTGGATAAAGGTCTAATATCTTGATGTTAAACGAAGGGTCATAGCGGGAAAAAAAAGTTTATTCCCTTTCAGAGTTGACATTTCTCTATTTTGCTTTGGTAGAGTTCTACTCTTCGTTAGGATATTGGGTATAAATTACTCCCATAATCTATCGAAAAATCTTGTATTAGTGGTGATGATAGAGTTTGTCTAAGCGGAGCCTCGATTGCCTTTCTCGATTAAAACTGTAACATGAAAGTTTGTTCTATAAACAGATTATGTATTGTTCTCAATTTTTCAATTTGAATAATTATACTCCGACTTATGGAGACAGATGAGTGTGTAGTTCCATCAATTGGGAGTTGTGATTATTTGATCTCTAGTTGTTTATGTATTGTTATATTTTTTCTATATAAATAAAAAATAATTTCAAACTAAAATAGATTAAATTGAGAGAGAACTAAAGAATAAAGTAAATTCCAATACGTTTAACACAAAATATTGTTTTCTTGCAACTTTTTTATAAGCTTACCTCCTAACTTAAAACACATTTAGATTTGAAGTCCTTTTTTGTTCATTCAAAATATCAAGTAATAAAACTTGCATCACTTAGGCCCCGTTTGATAACCATTTG
Source organism: Sicyos baderoa (assembly GCA_037832685.1). NCBI lineage: Eukaryota > Viridiplantae > Streptophyta > Magnoliopsida > Cucurbitales > Cucurbitaceae > Sicyos > Sicyos baderoa. Next base: position 1,253,747 of record JBBMEF010000008.1, read on the forward strand.
GTTTCTTGTTTTTTGTTTTTTAAATTTAAGCCTATTTTCTCTCAAAATTCC
>JBBMEF010000008.1:1253897-1282718 GCA_037832685.1 Sicyos baderoa
GATGAAACAGAACTAAAAATGGGATGTTGGTTAGTCAATTGAAAGTATTTTCCCTTCCTAAATTTATGGTGTATCCCACTTAAATGATGGAGTAAGATTTTTTAATTAAAATTATTAAACAAAAAATGAAGATTTGGATAGGAGTATAATTGACACAAATTTGATCTCTCTCTTACTAAAATGGAATTAGACATTTATTTAAACTAAAAAATAGGGTAGACAATTACCTAATTAATTTTTATTATTTAGACATTTAGTGTAATTTCTCATAAATAAAAGAGAATTAGTGGTTAACATATCTGTTGCTTCATCAAGTTTTCCCTTTTGCATCTTTCACAAGCCTTCGCATGGTCTCACCAACAAGGTCAGGCCTGGCCCATTTCTTTTTGTTTCTTTTGATAATTTATTTTCTTGAGGGGATGGAATGACAAAATTAATATTTTAATCATAAAATTCTCAAGGTATTTTTTGTTGGAGAAATAATATTACAAAAATAGTAAATACAGTTAATAACTTTTATTAATTTGTAAATTGGTATCTTTTTAGTACTTCAATTCTTTTTTTATTTTTTTTTTCAATCAACAACATTTAAATGATGGCTTCAAATCTATAATTTTCGTTTTGGCTTAATGAGTTTTGATATCATATTAGATAATAATTTATATTTGGGACTAATAGACTTTAATACCATATTAGATAGGAAATTTGTTATGTATACTAACTTTAGGGCCCTTTATTAAAATTATAGCACATTTTTATCAAAAATTCGTTTATACCAAAATTTTGAGTGATTGAACTCAATCAATAACTAGTGATTAAATTCAATCAGTTTGCTAAGTGATTGAGCTCAATTGATTGAGATCAATCACTAGTTATTGATTGAGTTCGATTGAGTTCAGTCACTCATAATTTTGCTATATATGCAATTATTTTCAGTTTTGTGCTATAGATGTAATTTTTTAGTCAATTTTTGTTATACATGAAAAATCCTTTATAAAATAGTATGACCATCTATTTCAAAATTAATTAACAATAGGTAAAAATAAATATTTTCAATGTGGAACCATTTCCCCCACAGTGAATATCTTTGATAAATAGAATAATTTAATTTAATTTTTTTATGAAAATTTGTTCTTAGTTCTTCGAATATTTGGTTTCCATCTCACTAAAATCCACTGCATCAATTTATATATATAAAACAAACAAATTAATTTTCAAAAACAAATTGACTTTCCGTTGAATAGTGATCAAAATAATTACAAAATTCGAGAAGAATCTTAAAATATTCTTAAAAACAAACACAAAGTTTATATTTTTCAAACACGAGGACTTTATAAAAACAATCCCCTGTCCTACATAGATTAGGAATGAGTTGCATAAAGTTCCAGGCAGGGACAAAAATGTCACATTATTAATTAATGACCAAAAAGTTGGAAAATAAAGAAACGACAAATTGTAGTTTTGTGAATAAATTTTTATAAAGTTATGAATAAAGTGAAAAGATTAAATACAAAATAGTGTAGCCTAGCTAGCAGCTAAACCCATGGTCCCATCCCATATAGTACTAGAATTTCTCATAAATCATAAATAAAAATTTATGAAACTTTTTGAACTGTCTATTTTAAGAATTATTTCATCTACACCAATTTGTTAAATGATGTTATAACTTCTAGATTTATTTGTTAGGAATCTTCCTATTGAGTTAGGGCTTTTTATTTAGTTTTCGTATATAAATATTTATCTATACATCAAATTTTTTAGGGAGTTTTTCGTTTATAATAAAAATGAGCTAAAAAATTGCATGTGTAGCACAAAATTGAAAATAATTGCACATACACAAAAAATGAAAAATGAGTCATTTGAAAATATCAAAAAGCTCATTTTCGATTTAATAACTTCTTATTTTATTTCAATTACTAGTAACTGCTCGAAAGTAATCAAGTGATTGAGTTTAATCATTGTTAATTGATTAATTCAATCGAATAAAAGTAATGAAACTCAATCAGTTAACAATTGATTGAATACAATCAAATATTTTTGATTGAGTTTAAATTTCGAGAAATTGGTATAAATCAATTTTTGATAAAATTTTATTATAATTCTAACCGGGATACTAAATTGGTATATAGTACAAATTTCTTTTTTTAATTATAATTTTGTTTTGCACCATCTTTTGATAGAAGACTATCTATGATAGCACCTATTAAAAATTGTATTAATTATATATACACTAATTGAAGTCATCCCATCATAAATGTATGAACTCTTTCATGTTTTTTTTTTGTTTTTTTTTATTACTATAAAAAAATATAAAATAAAACCCCCTAAAAAAGGTATAAAGAAGAAGAAGAAAAATAAATTCAAAATTGGATCCATTCAGAGCCATCAATATAGCTAAGGGAAATAAAAGGCTTGGCTTCTTCATCAGTGAGCTCTCTGGACCATGAAACTCTGCCTGCAAAGCTAGCTCCTCCTCCTGTGCATTTGTACTGCCCATAAAACACAGTCCTACAAACAAAACAAAAACCCATTTTCAAAATTACCTAAATGCCCCTGCATGCGCATATGCCAAAAAAATGCCACCGCCCTAAACCACCATTCTCAGAGGCTATTAGGTGGCGGCTGCGGCGGCGCTGGTGGGGCGGTGGTGGTGCTCCAGAATATTCTGCTACTCATTATAAAGGTTTCTATTGTTTATTTGTTCTGTGGATTCCACGTAGATTTAGCAGAGGTTCTTGTTTCTTTCATGCGTTGGCTCTGCAACTGCAACTGCAACTGAAACCAAACCATGCTCTGTTTTGGAAATTTATTGTTTTTTTAAAGTCTTATTGGATAGTTATTTGATTTTTGGTTTTTGGTTTTTAAAATTTAAATTTATTTATATTTAATTTCTTAATGTATAAAGAAAGCATGTCAATACTAACTATGTAAAAAAAAATAGAACTTTTAGAAGTTATTATTATTATTATTTTTTTTTTTTTTTTGGACCAACCACTTTAACTTTTTGAGTTAGTTTATGAATTAACTATCAATTCATATATTTTTAAAACTGAGATGTTGGATAGTGAACATCCAACATTAGTTAAAGTCGTTCCTAGTCCAAAGAAAAAAAAACAATACTTGCTCAGGTTTACTTATTAATATGCTAACCTATTTTATTAACTAACCTTAAGTAGATATATCATACAATATTATTTTCATTCGAGATACGATAGATTGAACTAGTAAAAAATTAGTCATTTCGAAAAATGAACAAATTATAACTCAATCTAGGCAAGGCAACCCTTTGTAATTTATGGCTCGTTGTCTAATTTAGTTTGTCACTTAAGCTATGTTTGGTTTGCGGGTTAAGATCCAGATTCCCAAGAATTTAGATTTTCTGGAATCCAGTACCGTACTCAAATTCCCCGAAATCTTAATTACGATGTTTGGTTTGCTCTATTGATAACCTAAAATACAAAGAATATTGTTTTTAATCCCTGAATTTTAAACCTTTGGAATCCTTACATTTATCAAACAACTGATTCCAAACCCTCAGATTCCAATTCCGATCTCCGGATTCCAAACGGCAAACCAAACACAACTTTATTGAGTAGAAATGGAGAGCAATCTAAATTGTAAAGAATGAGGAGAAAAACTCACATTTCGCGACTGGGATCGCCCCAGTTGTACCAGCCTTTAGGAAGGATGATATTGTCCATATAAGTATGAGCAAAAACGACCCTAGAGAAGGGTCCCCATGCCCTTCCTAAGTACAGTGCTCCGGACCCCGTGACCTTACAGTTCACAAACGAAAATCCAGTGTCCTCCAGCAAACTGCTCCTCCCTTGAGCCGTCAACGCCCCCGTGTACTGCGCTATCGCATGCACGTGACACCCCTGCGTTTACCAAATGATGTCACATATACACTAACGAGTAAGGGCTTAAAGAGTTATATTCGCAAGTTCTTTTCTTACCTCAAACAGAGACAGCCCATTTCCAAATATGAAATCCACGGACCCTTCAATGTAGCAGTCCTTGTAATAATGCCGACCCAGATGGTCATACAGCGTGTCTTGAGCTCCTAAGAATCTGCACCCGTACAACGCCGCCGTGTCGCCCGAGATTCTGAACGCCACTGCCTGCTTTCCGATGGCCCCCGGGGCCGGGACAGGGGTGGTGTTCTGTTCGCACACAATGTTCAATTTCGAAGGAAATGGAGTTCGAAGATATGGGTTTTGTTGGGAATGTTGATTTACCTTGAATGTGATGTTTTTCGCTATGAAGTAAGGGGAATTCACTGCGAATGTTGCGGAATTGTACGTCCCCATTGGCTGCCCCTTTTGGCCTGGCGTTTGTGCTGTGTCCCCCCATTGAATGATCGTTTTGTCCGCTCCTGCTCCTTCTATTGTTATGAACGATTTAAACGGCGGTATGTTTACTTTTTCTCTGTTTAATTGGATCTTAATAAAGATTAGTGAAGAACTCATGTTAGGAAAACAGAACAACAATCCATTGAAAACAGTAAAGAAACTTGAAAGAAGATATATTAAATTTACGTGGTTCACTAACCATGTGTTAACTATTTTCATACGAAGAGAGCAGAGAATTGTTAATTAATTTGGAGATAAAAATATCCACCAACTAGGTCTAAACCCACCAAATAGATCAGTAGTGTAATGATTTCATTGTTTGGTTGTAAACCAGTTCATCAGTATCGTCACAAGTTCGATCCCAAAAATTAGTATTTGTCCCCATTTTTTCAATATATACTAAAAAAAGACTACATCTAAACCCGAATTTATATAGTGCATCCTCGTAAAACCTTATTAGAAAATGGACTCAATTGCATTAAAACACAATTATGCAAATAGAAACCTAATTACATATTTCGCATATTCTGAATCCCTACCCTAGGCCTCGCTGACCGGATAGTGAGATCGTGATTAATTAATCAAGGGGCATCGAACAATTCCAAGTTAAATATGTTAACAACACAAAAAGAAAAAGAAGAAGACGAATAAAAGAAGAAAAAAAAACAGAAGAGTTTTATGTACTCACTTGTAAACACCTGCATGAACCTTGATTACGACTCTGATCAAATTGATGAAGGGGAGGGAGTCGACGGCGTCTTGGACCGACGTGAAGTCACCAGCGGCGGGGTTTTTGTCCACGTGGAGCGTGAAAGAAGGGAAAAGCTTGTTCTTGGCGGTTCTGAAAACAGAGTGTCTTAGGCTGCCAACGAATTTGACCCATTTCATGAATTGCTGTTCTGAGAATTGGGTTTTGGTTGAATTCTTGGGAAGAATGCTTCTGGGAGATTTCTTGGGTCTGATTCCCTTGGTGTGGCAATGGGTTTGAGTGAGCAAGAGCAGCAGAAGAAGAAGAGAAACAGCAAAGTGGGGATTGAGTTTTGACATTATTTGAGAAAAAAACAGGGGAATTTGGAATTGTTGTGGAAAAGGGGGATGGTGGGTTTATTATATAGTAGTGAATGATCGGTGTGCAATGATTTTATTGTTTGGTTGTAAAACAGTTCAACACCAACATTACAGGTTCGATCCGAGAATTGATATATGTCCCCCTTCTTCCATGCGTAATCTAACAACAACTAAAAAGGAAAAAAAAAAGAAAAAAAAAGAAAGGAGTTTTTAGAGTTCACGGGTGACAGAAACAGGACAGGTTGCAGTTTTGGGATATAAAAAAAAAAGAAGAGAAAATTGGGGAAAGTATCAAACAATTTGAACATTTGCTGTTGTTTGTTTGGTGTTGCCCGTGAATGTGTGTTACTCTTTCTCTCTGTCTTTGATTCTTCTGTTTACATACCAACTTTTGTGTTGGTAGTGCCCTTTTTTGTAAATTCACATTCCTATTAGTTTTGTTCTTTAAGGACATGTTTGTTTCCTAGTTTTAAGATTTTTTAAGAACTTAATTTATAAAATAACTTTATGTGGCCACACAGAAGTTTTTCACTAATTTTAAAGAGAATTTATATTGAGTATTTACTCATTACTATTTAAAAAAAAACTACATTCTAATCTGTTTTAACTATTCAAAATAAGTGTTCAATTTTAACTATTTCAAGATAATTTTTCATCTTTAAATTTTTATTTTTAAGTGCTTAAAATAACTTTTTCATTTCAAATTTACATTCGAACAAGATATATCTCTAATTTCTCTACAAAAAAGAAAAACATTCAAACAAGTTTTTTTTATAAAGATCCACATCCAAACGAGTTATTACAAAAACTTCAATTTTATGACTATTTAAAATAACATTTTAAACTAATTTTTTATTCAAATACTTTCTTAGTTTTTGTGTGACTTACCAAAAAAGGTCGGTAAATTGATTATAATTAAATTTAACTATATTTTTGAAATTAGTTTTTTTTTTTTTGAAAAGTATATTTTCGAAATTAGTAGTAACTTCTACGTATGAGATCATATGATCCATCTCTTAAAATAAATAAATAAATAAAAAAAAAGGGGTTTACATAACTTTTCTTGGTTTAGAGCTTGTTTAAGGTCAATTAGTAATTTGACTTTCCAAAACACTCCGATATTATTTTTAAGAATTTGAACAAAAAGTATTTGAACTTACCACTTCTTACCGGAAACAAAACATATATGTTAGGCCCTCTTTGATAACTATTTGGTTTTTTGTTTTTGATTTTTGAAATTTAAGCCTATTTTCACTTAAAATTCCTACCATGTGTTTTTCACCCTTCTTATTATATATTCATCTTTCCTTAGGAAAGTAAGAGAATATTAACCAACTTTTAAAAACAAAAATTGGATGAGAATAAGCTTAAATTTCAAAATAAAAAACAAAAAACCAAATAGTTATCAAACGAGGCCTTAATTATGGAGATATATTTATAAAGATTCATGTGAATTTATATGAATAAAAATGAGTGAAGATGTAAAGATGATTTAAGTATTATATTAACTTCAAAATCAATTAACAGAATGAAAATGCAGGTAATTGTAGAGATATTTTATCTATAAATTAATTTGAAGGTAGGCAACTATGTTTGTATTTCCTTCAAAGGTTGATTAGATGTAGAGATGTTTTCATGAGTAAATTTAGAAATGTTTAAAACCTCTGAAATACGTTCATAATAATTTTATAGATCAATAAATATTAGAAAGTTTATATTAATTTTATTGATAAATTAAAAAAGATGTTGTAATGGGTAAATAACTCTTCATGAAAATGAGTTGTCATGTAATTTTATGATAATGTTTTTTTTATATATAATTCAATGCAATCGAGATTAAAATTCATCACTTCTTAATCATAAATATATACTTATGCTACTTGAACTATATTATTTTTAACAAGAACAAGATAGTGATCCATTTCAATTCCCACACTTAGTTATCCTTGTTTGGTGTCAATTCAATTCTAGTACAGACATGAATTTGAGCTCGAAAATCGGTATTTGATTTTCATATTATTTTAGAATAGTAGTATCATTTATTAAAATTTATGGGTGTCTCTCCCTTCAATTTGTACTAAAAAATTAGTGATTATTGAACAAAGTTTGAGTTTGATCCAAAGCCTTGCAACTGTTTAAACTAATTGAGCTGCCTAATTGTGCAGTTTAAAATATATATATATATTAAAATGCATAAAGAATTGCTGTGCTTCTACTTTACTTAGCTGGAACAAATAAAGCCTAACATTTAACCTTTTAGGTGAAGTTAATCACATGGCAGTGATGTCAAACTTATTCTTTTTCAATTTGTAGTTTTTCACACATTAGAATCACTAATCATTCCCAAGAATTCATGCTCCCTTCTAACTATACTCAATGTCTTTTTCAACTATTTTATTAACTTTTTTTTTTCTTTCAACATTACTTACATACTTTATGAGAAAATATTATTTTTGGTCCTGGATTTTTTTTTTTTTTTTTTGTGTGTCTGATATCCAAATTTAATTTCTATAGTTTTAATAAACATTAAAATTTCTCTAAACTATACTATTAGATTTTTCAATAAAAGAATGAGGTCTTTATTCGCCTTATCTTATATCTTTGAAAATTTATTCACAAATTTTCACAAACGGATATGATTATCATTAAATTTATCAAATTTAATTAAAAATAATTTAATAGTTACATTGTTGGTTTGTGACTGGCATATATGTTTTAGGGAATTTTGTGTATTTAACATTTTTACTATAGGGTTAGATGTTACTTTGGGGTAATTTTGTATTCCCATTTGGATCTTGTGAGTTATGATTTTTATGATCCAATTTGTAACACTCTATTTAAGCATTTTTATGGGTGTGTTTTTCTTTTAGAGAGACATTAGAGATGTAAAGCGTTTGGGGGCATTATTCTTCCTTCTCCTCTAATTTTGTTTATGTGAGTAATGAAAATTGGTTCTTGAGTTCAACGGTGAATTAGAAATATTCTCGAACCACTATATATTTCGTTTCCTCCTTTCCATTTACTCAATTATGTTTTATATTTGTTATTGATTTCTTATCAGACATATTTGTGGTTTGAGATTAAATTGCTAACATACGTCAAATACTAATTTTAAAGTTTATTTGAAGTGCATAATTAAATTTAATTATGGAAAGTATAAAGATTAAAAATGAAGCAAATTCTAATATAAAAATCAAAATGATATTTCAACACTAAATATATAGTAAAGTTCTATTGTCAATGAAGATATATAAGATTCTACTTCAGCTAGTTAGTACGTTCTTAGACGTGGTCTCATTTTGACATTTAAAAAAAAAAACATAAATTCAATAACCGATAAGAGAAAATGTATAACCATTGGCGGAAAAGAAGTCAACAAACTTGGTTGATCCATGGCTTGGATCGAGAGCCAACAAACTTCGAAGAGTTGTAGATAAAGGAAACTCTAAGGTCCCGTTTGATAACCATTTGGTTTATTGTTTTTTATTTTTCAAATTTAGGTCTATTCTCTCTCAAATTTCCTACAATGTGCTTCATCCTTCCTATCACTTATTCATCTTTCTTTAAGAAAGTGGGAGAATACTAACAAACTTTTAAAAACAAAAACAAACTTTGGAAAGCTACTTTTTTTTGTTTTTAAAAGTTGGTTGGTCTTCCCCTATTTTCTTAAGGAAAGATGTATACATGGTAAAAAGGATGAAACAAATTGTAGAAAATTTGAGAGAAAATAGGCTTAAATTTGGAAAACCAAAAACAAGAAACCAAATTATTATCAAACGGGACCTAAACGGTTAGCTTTGTAAACCATTCCTCTTTCCAAATGGAGCATAAATCTCAAAAAGAGAAACCTATACATGATTATAATACAATACAAAAAACAATGAAATCCTACAAAGCAAGCTCAAACAACATCTAAAATTGCCAACCAATATTTAACCCAAAAAAGAAATATAATCAAATGTTTGGCAAGACTCTATTAGTTGTATAGTTCAATTCCCCTTTCAAAAAAAATAGTTTTTTTTTAAGTAAACATAATAATATCTTAAATTCTATTTCCATTCCATAATTTTTTTCCAATTGTGTATCAATTTTCCTTTTAGATCTCATTCCTATTTATATGAAGCAAATGAGGATCATTTCATTTAAGACTCCACATTTAACAAATCTTTTTGGCTTTGCATTATGAGTACTATAGTTAAGTAGGAGGAGAACACTAAATAAATAAGTGAAATCACAACTTCCAAATATAACAAGGTATTATTTCAACTTGAAAGCAAAATTCTATCAAGTACAAAAATAATCATAATTTACTAATAACCAGAAAGTTTAAGCTTCATGTGACCTAAAATGACAGTGTTGATACTATAAAATATTGGATTTCTCTTTTCATAGAGAATCTAAAACAAATGGGAGATCTTACAATCTCCATATCAGGTTTGTCCAAAATGTTAGTGCATTTCTTTGCTTTTCCCAAGTTCAAGCCAACAAAGCCATTAAGCATTGGATCAGAAATTGAGAAACAGACACAAAAAGTTATGAGATGATGCAAACCTTAAGAGAAAGAGAAAAACAAGAGTAATGGGACAGAGGGCACTTCCAAAAGGAAGCACAAGTATGTTGAAAATGAACCTCAAAACAAAGTAGTAAGTTGTGGGATGGGACAAAGCATTCTTGCCTCAAATGGAAATGGGAATTCAAAAATATTTTATGAATAAAAAAGGTCATGATAAGATTACCATTTGGGTGTTGAATGACACCATCATTTTTATCTATTTGGTTCATCAATTTTATAAAATATATAACAGGTCTCTAAACTTGAGAAAAGAAGTTTAGTAAATCTGTAAACTTCGATTTCATGTCTAATATATCTTAATTTTAAATTATGCATCTAATAGACAATAAATAAATAATTAATAATGTCCTGTGTCTAATAGATTGATCAATTTTTCATTTTCTATATATATGTTAAATACCTATTGGATACAAAAGTGAAAATTGTGAATCTGTTAAATAATTTTAATACTTAAGAACTCACAGATTTGTTAGACACGTTTTAAAGTTCAAGAACCAAATGAATATAAACTTTAAATTTTACATTTTTCTGTTCGACTTCTAGAAATGAGAACTATCAAAGAATGATCAAGTGGTCAAAGAAGGTCTTAAGGTATTAAATGTTGTAGGGTCAAACGGTCTATCTCATAACATTAGTCGAGGTATGCGAAAGTTGGCCCAAACAATAAAAAAAATGAACTGATTATAAGGTAGAGCATGTTATGCTAATCCTCTGGATCCTGTTGGCTCATTACAGAAAACAAATATTAAACCCAAAAATGAAAAAGACAAGAAGAAAGCAGTTAAGTTGTGTGAATCATGAAAGGTTGGATTGGATGACAAAACAGAAATATAATATAGCCACTCCCACTTGTAGGCTCCACCTTGTAAATGGGTCTGAAAAAGTAACAAAAGAGACCACTATCTCCATTTCCCTCCATGTGTGTGTGAAAGTTCTTAAACTTTATTGTTATTGTAGATAGGATGGGCTGAGTGGGTTGAAGAGAACAGGAAATTAATGGCTTCAAGGTTTTTGTTGCTTACATACATGATGTCAGTGCAGTTTATGAACCAGGAGGATTTGTTGCCTCCTCTGCAACTCCCACAGCTTCATGAAAGGCATTAGCAAAATACAAGAACACAACCACAGACTGATAATGAAAGAAGGAGCATTAACCGATGTCGATGGTCTATTTGGAAGATCGTGGTATAAGCATCTGTTAATTTTAGCCACAACAGTATTCTCATGAGACAAATTGTCTCGACTTACAATATTTGGTTGTCCTAGAAAATTATAGTCCTTCTTTGACCACTAAACAACGAGAAAAAGAACGGTAGTAAACTGCTCGAAATTCCAGAAATTCTAAAAATGGCAATACTCACTGCACTAACAATACTGAAGAAATATAAACCTACACAATTGATATATTATTATATTGCCTTTTCTTTATGCTTCATGCAGATGCTGTACAAAGAAGAAAGGGCTATAATTCAATATATGCCAAAGGGACAATAATATACTTAGCTACAAACTAATCTTTTTAGCCTAAGAACATCAACATATGCAATTAAAATCAGTATTCGACCTAAGTATGTACACCGGATCGTAGAGTTTACTTGTATCGCTTACTTCCAAACTTTAATCGCTCCATCCCTACTGCCGGATAATAGGAGTCTTTGGTTCAACTTCACGGACGCCAAAGACAAAATGGAGTCCCGGTGGCAACCAGCTGAGTCAGTTGCAGCAGCAGCCAGAATAGCCTTTGTGGTCAACTTTGTTGCTAGAGGTCGTCTCCTAGTCTCCTGTTTGACAGAAAACAGAAAATAATTAAGTTTAAGCACGAAAGCTTAAAGGTAGTTAGTGAACAGTTAAAAACATGAGGAAATAGCTGTAAATAGAACTCCAAGCTCCTAATATAAATCAAGATACGTTACAGTCTTAGATTAGTTTTGAAGGACAAGACAATTTAATCAAACTAACTTTTCTAGTGATTACTACCCGATATCCCTAATTAAAAAAGGCCATAAACTCTTTCAATAATAAGTTTTTTTTTTTCTAGTTTTCTTAATCTTTTTTTAGGATCAATATAAGCTATAAGAACTATGTTGCAAGCTTTAAAAAAAAAAAACTATGTTGCAAATCCTTCACAAATTAGCCCTCACTTCTCTTCGACCCATCCATCCATGACGCATAACCAATACGATTGTGCAGACATAATCCTACAATCACATTTATGATCGAACTTCAACAAGAGAAGGGAGAACTTTTTCTTTTTTTGGAAAGAATGGTCCACTCTCCAGCTTCTCTCTAATTCTCTCTCTCCAAACGTGCCCAACCCTAGCTTTTGATTTTTTTTTTTTGTCATTTCTCTTCCTCTGAATCTGCGCCACATTGGCGCCGGAGCAACGGCGATTTTTTTCTCACCGTTGACTTACCCTAACCACGCGACATTACCTACCCTCCACCGGCTCCGTGTTTTTTCATTTTTTTGAGTCATCTTCTTCATCTATCCATGGTGGCCATCTATCTAGAAATTAATTTCCTATGGATTTTCATGGCATCCAAATGTCGTAGGTTCAAGCGGTATATCCCGTGACATTAGTCGAGGTACGCGTTTTAAGGACAAATTTCTCTTATTCAACCTCTGTACTTCCCTAAAAAAGTTGGGTGTTCAACCATTTTGTAAGGCTATCCCAATAGTAAATGATTTAATTTTCTTGAAATGCTTGTAAAACTTTCCATTTTGCCTTATGCATTATCATTTATTTTTTTGAGGGTGCAAACTGGCTCGGAGAGTCACGGTTATAAAAAAAAATCAAAATATAAATAAATAAATATCACTAGAGGCGATAATGCATAATCAAAGATTGATAGCCTATGATTGCACCACAGATTTGAGATAAACCCTAAGAAAAGAAAAAATACCTGCACAACTTGGACACCAAAACTAGATCTAGTTTCATAGAAATCATCATTTCCAATTCCCTTCACGTTTGGCCCACAGACACAGTAAGTTCTGTCGGGACTGCAACAAACAATAGGAGTAAATAAACTTCTCTAATACCAACTAAAAAAGAAAGAAAGTAAATCAAAAACCTGCAATGGTCCCATCGACGTATTCTTAAGTCAGTGCCCCCAGTCAACAAATCACCGCCGGGTAAGGGAAGCAATGAGCAAATACCAGGAAGTCGAGGGGGAGGTTCATTCAACTCATCAACTTTGTACTTCGGATTAACATTACGTCTTAGATCTTGCATAGGATTTCCCTTACTTGATGGTCTAGCCAGGGCCCAAGGCAGGTCAGATATTTCAGTTTCATTATCACAATTTGCCACCCGCAGTATCTAACATATAAGGTTGAATCGTTTAGATAAAAGATAGTACGTTAAATGTGACAGTTAATGTTTTGAAAAGCTAATGAGGCTTACGCCTTGAGGCTCGCCTCGAGGCGAGGTTCTAATCTTTAGCCTTTTTGAATCATTAGGCTTATGCCTTTTTTGGATCATAAGGCTTATGCCTTTTTTGGATCATAAGAGGCTTATGCCTCTATAGAAAAGCATTGATGCTTAAAGTCATAAATATTGAAAGCAAAAGTGAATCAACTATCTGGTTTGGTCTAGTAGTCTAACAAGGGTCTTAAGAATCTAGAGGTCGTGGGTTCAATCTATAGTGACCAAATACCAAAGAAATAATTTTTTTAAAGTTCCCTATATATATATAACAAAACAAAAGTGAATAACATTTTATCTATACATTTCCTACATTGAAGAAATAAGTTCACGAAGAGCAGGCAAAAAATGAATCCACATTCAACAAAATAATTAGCATAATGAATAATTTCTATATAGTATAAAGAGCACACCTACAAGAGAAACTCAGATAACGACTCATGTTTAATGTCTATCCAACAATAAAACAGTTATGACCTACTTTTTTTTCTTTTTGATATTTGTTACTGTCTAGGCTAACTTGCACGCACCTTGACTAATGCTATGAGACATACCGCCTACCCTACAACATTTGGATGTCAAAGAAACTTGTAAGAAAATAATTTTTAGGTAGGTGGTCACTAACCCATCACCTTAAGCACCCTAAGACCCTCTCTGGCCACTTGAGCCACTCCATGATGGTTTGCTTTTTTCTTTTTTTTCTTTTTTTTTTTGGGGGAGGGGAGGTAACAATTTAAGAAGAATGCCAATAAGATGTGATGAATAAAAGAATAACCATGCACCTGATGACAACTCCAATTCTCTGCATTCCAGAGGGAAACTTCATTACAACCAGCAGAAACATAAATGAGGGGCCTAGCAGCAGTAGAAACAGAAGTATTTGGAGGATGCACAAAGAGGCACATCCTTTCAATAGGGCACAGAACTGAATATTTCCACGAGTTCACAGGTACAAGGAACCTGAGATCCCAAAGTGTCAACACACCTCTGGAAGACCCAGAGACAAACCAGTTTCCACAAGGGCCTGCCAAAAGAGATGACACATAACCCTCCTCAGGAGTTGATTTCAATGTAAAAACATTGACATTTGTTCTAGTGTCCCACATATGTATTCCACAATTCTGCGTACTATACATAACCATCTGACTGGTATCGGTAGAATAGTTCAGCATACTAAGAACTGCACCTTCTTTGATGTCCTTCTTTTTAATATCAACAATACCCGAATGTTTTTCAGAAACACTACCAAAACCTTTGGAGAAATAATCCACTGAAAACATATGAATCAAACCATCACAAGAACCGACAACAACTTGAGCAGATCCCTGAAGCATAGAAGCACAGAGTGCTCGACTTCCCTCCAGATGATAAGTTAGTCTTGACCTAAACGAGATGTCTTTCTCCAGTCTTCTCGAATCCCACACCTTTACAGTGGAATCTTCAGATGCACTAACAAAAAAATTGTGATCAGTTGAAACAGCAATGTCATTGACAGCAGAACGATGCTCTTGCAAGTGTGCAACCAGCACACCTCGAGGTCTCCAACCTGAATCTGTAACAGATGATGCTCTTGTAAAAGATGGTGATGATGTTGAATCATTTGTAGAGGAAACATCTTCTACCATTGAAGAGTTTCCTTTCAGTGTACTCGATGGTCCAATCTCCTGAAATTTACTACTGATATATGATGTCTGGTCATTTTCTCTGCCATCTGGCTCATGAACCACCCTGTAGAACTGTTTAGAGCCATTATCGATGGATAAGGAGCTTGAAACATGTTTAGGTGCTGGAGCTGAGCTAGCCAAATTAAATGATTTATTTACAGGGTCTATCCAGGGTATGGATGATGAATCAAAATCTAGAGAGTTCAATTCTAATGGAGAATCGAAAGCCACCGAATGAAATCTTGTTTCCCGCTTGTTCAAACTAAAGGAGTACAGAGGAATGCCTTCCGACGTTTTATCAAGCATGAAACTACTAACGCCACTAACTTGTGGTGAGATAAAGCCTGAGAGTTGTAACTTCTCTGAAAACACCGGATCACTAACTTCAGCTTTGCTTGACACATTAGACGCAGGAGTTTTAATCCCTCTCAACTTTTCTTCACCATCATCACCATTAGTTAGCTCGGGGGTGTGGAATAAACCATCAGCAGGGTTTTGACCATCAAAGCTTTGTGGTTTGCTTGGCCAATTCTTCATTAATTTTAACTCTCCCATTCCTTTCTTGAGTAAATCTATACTTTCCCAATTTACAGATTGAGGTGAAGTGTTGTACCATATCTTCCTTTGCCTTTCCAGCATATCTGAGCTCCTGGCCTTTTCAAGAACTTCATAGTACATCTCTCTAGAGATTGGAGGCTTCAAGCAACAAAGTAGGGCTTTCTCAGAAGCTAAAGATGTTGGTTGTCTACGAAGGAAGGGACGTATAACTGGAGCAAGAAAAACGTACGAATCAACGGCACCTAACCTCTCACTGCTAGCAGCAATAAAAGTAGAGGCTGACCTTCTTACCCATTGACTAGGATAACATAATAATGGAAAAGCATGTTCAATCATCTCAAGCAATATCCTTTTCCTCAAAAAGCCTCTTTTACACAAAATAGCTAAGCAGTCCAATCCATTAACAATGACACCCTCTGCAGTATCGTTTAAGGACTGCTCAATATATGGTAAAAGATATTCCTCCACACTCCTTTCACCAACAAAGAAGCAAACGTACACTATTTGCCCATAGAATACTGCCCTCAATTGCTCATCTCGATCATTTAAGAAAGCAGGAAGTATAGGTAAGAGAAAGTCATTACTCTGTCTTTGGCCAAAAAAACAACAAAGATTACCAATGTCCTTTAGAAGTGCCCTCCGGATGCTAGGAGTTTGCTTTGGACCCATAACAAGTTCTTGAACAACCTCTGCGATAGACTTTCTCAGTTGTGCAAGCTGGACATCATCATGCAACTTCCCAAGTTGTCCACACGTCTCACTGCTTGGAGCTGATGATTTTTGTGGTATGCTTAATTTATCAAGGACCCCTGCTTCCCTCAAACTTATAGAGTGAATCAAGAATCCATAAGCAGTTAGTGCCAGCTTGGCAATATTGCTGGCATAACAAATCCTCACACTTTCCTCTGGATCATCGGGAATCATTGAAAGCATCGGAAGTATATACTCGGGAAAAATTTTCGCATCACTGGGAGGAAAATCCCGTACTAAAGGCAAAATGTCACATAAAGTCTCCAGTGCTGCACATCGAACAATAGCTGCAGAATCTGAGAGCATGGCAATAACATAAGGGAGTACGCGTTGCAAGCGATCCTCATCATCAATGTACAAAGCAGAAGATCTCAACAAAAGTATAGCTGCCCTCCTCAAGTGTGGTAACTTGACATTGCGTATACAGGAACAAAGAAGGCTGGCAATAAGAACCATGCCTTCACATCTCATGCTATCTTCTGGTAATGGTAAGAAAGGCAGACCAAATGTGTCAGATTGACTATCATAGCTGGACATCAATGAACTCAAATTGTTCATTGTAATCTTCTTCAAAAAAGGGTGGTCATTTCTCCTGAATGCATGGGAGATACTCTGAAACAGATCACCCGGAGACTGATCTCCGCAGTTAGTAATATTTTTGGTGGTTCCATCCACCGGTTGCTGTTCAAGATCAAAACGATAATTATTTTGTTTTACATCCCTGAACAGAGTATCAACATCACCAAGAAGTTCAAATTGATCGCGTGGTAATCCTTTTTCTATACTCTCTTTCTTTGTCAAATGTTCATTCTGCTTTGTATCCATATCTTGTGACAATCCACTCGTGGTATTTGTGAGTGAGCCTTTTTCAGTACCAGTCAACCCACTTGACCTACAACTTATCATTTGCTCAAGAATTTTCGGAAAAACTTTCTGACACAATGCAACCTGCAAGGTGGTGATGAATGGTGTTATAAGAGATAAGCAATCATCTTTTCCAAAAGAAAATAGAGATAACTAGCAATCAAATATTCAAATGTTGTATGACAAAGTATTACCCTTGTATCAGAGTGAAGAGGATTCCAACAGCAATAGAAGTTATGCAGAAATGGTGAGAAATAGTTGGGGAATACAACATTTGCATAATCCTGCAGGTAGTTTTCGGCAGAAAGACGTAATTCTGGCTCCAGCTGAATCATATGAAGTATCATTTTTCGAATTCCAGAATCTGGGATCTGCACAGCAGGTCTTTATAAATTAAGAAATAAACCTTTTTAAGAACAGCATGGTTAAGACTTAAGAAAAAGTATCAAGCATGGAAGCTTCTTTATAAATACAGTAGTCATTGTAACATTTCACTTGGGATTTAAACAAAAATGCAAAACAAGTCACGGCCATAGGAACTTAGACCCAAATAGATGAAAAATGAAAGGATTTCATCTTCCAATAAATAGAATAATAGCAAGCATGAGCAATGTTTTAAGAGGCTAAAGACGGCCTTGAGGCTATTTCTCTTGAAGAGGCGAGGCGTAAGCCTTGAGGTGGTATGAGGCGTAAGCCTCAATTTTAATTAAAAATATTATAAAAATTCTAAATTTGTGTAAACATGTACGGTAAAACATAATGTTTACGTAAAAATACATAAAACATAACACCAACACTAATAGGATTGAGTTTTTTTGGAATAAACAATTTCATTGATGAATGAAACATAAGTGAATTCTCCAAGCACAAGAATTCCAAAAAGAGATGCTAGAGGAAAATAAGCCAACAAATTATTAAAATTGACAATTCTTAAACAATTGTGTCTTTCTATCAAAAGAATTCATAAGAGAAAATCTATATTGTTATGGTTCAAACCCTTATATTATAAGAATGAAAAATATTAATACTATTCTTCTAGTTATTCTATGAAGAGTAGGAATTTAAGCCTTAGTTTGTTATCATCAAGGCGTAAGCCTCTTATGATCCAACAGAGGCGTAAGACTCGGGGCTAAAAGTTAAAGCCTCGCCTTGAGGCGAGCCTAGGCGTAAGCCTCAATAGCCTTTTGAAACATGGAGCATGAGATAAGATTAGACTAACTGAATGGATCTTTGCTGATTTGGAAAACGAAAGATACATCGACATGACAAGTTCGAACCATGGTTGGTAAAATAGAGCATGTGTAATGAAATTTACCTTTTCAAGATGTTGACTTGGATCATACTGTCCTCTGCGATAAGAAAGAAGCTGAGAGAGTTCAAATAATGGTTGCCCCTCCAGAAAAAGCTCTGCAATTACACACCTGAAACATATTGAAAGGTAGGAGCACTTTAGTTCTTCAGAGAAGAGAATCAACGATTATTTTGATTCCCATTAAGCAATGAAAAACAATAGAACCGTGATAGAACCCGGATTGTATTACAAAATAAAAGAAATGGAGATACAAAGATAACCAAGTTTTAGAGGAACTTGGACCTCTCCATCTATGAGCATTCTCAACCCCTAGAGTTTTCACCCAATACAAGCATACTATTCACTATCCACTCTCTCTCTCCTATTTATAACTAAATTCTCTAACCAATTTCGTAACTATTTACTACTGTACCCATCATAAGGATCCTACCATTACCAGCTCCTAAAACACACCTTGTCCTCAAGATCTGGGTAACAAACAACTAAAAATAAAAAATAAAAATTTTGGCTTTATTTTACCCAAGTAAAAATCAGTCAAGCAAAAACTCACTTTAGCCCAACATTCACCCTTGCCTTGGCCAACCAATGGGCCCAAAACAAGTAAAAATAAGGTGTAAGGTATCCAATACCTTCATCTTCAATAATTTCTTAAATCAATGCCAAACACAAAATAACATGGGAATAATACACAAATAATAATTAAACTTCAAAGAACAGTAGATTCCATTAATGAAAATGATTAACAGAGTAACAAGATAGAAATGAAACAAACAGCCTCACTGTTAAGATCCAAAATGGTAATCTATATAAAAGAACTACAATCTACAATAAAATCCAAGTAAGTAAGGTTACTTGGACCCTCCTCCCTATCTTGAGAAATTTCTGAGCTCTCCCCTTCTCACACTCTCTATTTATAACTAACTATCCTAACCAACCCTAAACAACCTTCTAAACCATTCCTATCCTTACCCGCCCCTAAAACACACCTTGTCCTCAATGTGTGGGTACAAGAAAAAATGGAAAAATAACGGTGGGATATGCATCTTCAACGTTTCAGGCCTTAACAGATGATCATGCGTGGTGCAAACAACTTTAGAAGAAAACAACCTTACAGCTAATTTAAAGAAATGCCAATTTGCTACAAAGATTGAGTACTTGAGACATATCATTTTTGAAAAAAAGAGAAGCGACGGATTCTACAAAAATTAAGGTTATGGTACAATGGCCAATTCCTCGAAACTTGAAAGAGTTGAGAGATTTTCTCAGGTTAGTTTGTGAAAGTTATGGAACCATTGCTTTTCAATTGACACGAAAATTTAAAAGGATAGTTTTCCTTGGAATGAAGCAACAAAATCCTTTGAGATATTAAAGAAACCTATGACTGAGTTACCTGTACTATGGCTGCCTACTGTTAGAAAAGCATGGGACGATGATAATTCTTCATGGAACTATTTCATTAGAAGAAACTTGAAGGAGGAAGAGATCAATGAAGTTTGCTCCCTATCACAGTTGTTGGCAGATGTTATCTTCACTGATGGAGCTGACATATGCCTATGGAGCTTGGAACCAAATGGCTATTTTCTGTCCAATTACTGATAAAAGATTTGGCTTGCACCAATGACTCAACAAATGAAAGCATTTACTCAGCTATTTGGAAGGGCAAATTCCCCAAAAAGTTAAATTTTATCTTTGGAACTTCACAAGAAGGCTATCAACACAAATGAAAAGTTACAAGGAGACTCCCCAATCTACGTCTATCTCCAAACTGGTACGTTATCTGTAATAGATCAATGGAGACACAGCAACACTTTTTTATCACTTGTACCTTACCTATGCTTTGAAATTCTAGAATTTTTTTTTTTTTTTTGATAGGAAACAAAACATTTTCATTGATAGTTGAAAATATACATCCTATCGAAATTCGAAACGGCTATATGAAGCTATACCACTAAGAGATTAATGTGGTTAAGTCATAGCTACAAAATGGAGGGATAGAATGACATCAATACAAGACCAAATACAAAATAGATTCAAGAATTATCTAAGGGAGAGTTTCTCATGGCTAATGGTTCTACCCGGAGACACCCACTCACTTTTACACATTACTCTTCTAGGTCACCCATTCAAAGAAAAACAAAAGATATTATCGAATTCTTTGTGAGAGCCTTCTGCTCGACCATATGGAGAGAAAGGAATGGTAGAATTTTTAAAAATCATAGCTTGCCATACTCAAGATTGAAAATCTGACATCGATTGTGGTGTCTTGGTGCAAGCTCTCTCCCACTTTTCATGCGTATAGCTTTGATATCCTTATTAGTAACTGAATTTTCATTTTGTAATTGGCTTTGTGCTCCCATGCAATTTCATAATTATAATGTCATCGTTTCTTATAAAAATTAAAAAATTAAAAAAAAAAAATCACTAAAATATTTGTTATTGTGGTTTCTTGGTGCAAGCTCTCTCCCACTTTTCATGCTTATAGCTTTAACTGAATTTCTATTTTGTAATTGGCTTTGTGCTCCCATGTAATTTCATAATTATAATGTCATCGTTTCGTATAAAAATTAAAAAAATTAATAAATAAATAAATCACTAAAATATTTGTTATTGTGGCTGGTGTGGGAATTGGTGTCTTACTTATGCAAGAAGATAGACCGATAACAATTTTCAGCTACGCTCTTCCACCATTATATCGTAGTAAATCTACAGGTTGGGGTTCTATCAAATACCGTCTAATTTACATATTTTAATTTAACAAAAATGAATAGAGTTTATAACATGAAATACTATATTTATAAATGTTCTATCTTTTTTAATATTATTCTGGATTTTAAAATTTCAAATTCAAAATCTCCATTCACTTAACATAAAAATATTGTTTCCAGAATTTCCAATATTTAGATCACAAAATTGAGATTGATTACCAAATGCACATTCCTGGAACTAAAGAAATTTGAAACCATAAATTAAATAGACTACCAAAGCCTAACATACAGGCCCTAAAAACTGCAAAAAAGGCTACTAAATATCACTCACCCTACGGCAAAAATGTCCATAGATGGCCTTAAAGGGGCATCATGTGCATCCTGCAACTCGCTTCCATGCTCATAAAATCTCTGAAGGTCGAGAACGATAAGAAATTAATGAAAGATAATATATAGCTAAATCTAAATAAATAATTCGATCATACAGCCTATTTTACAATGAAAAAAAAAAAAAAAAAAAAAAAAAAAAAAAAAAAAAAAAAAACCACACAAGAAAGGAAACTTTAAACTTCATAAAGTGAATTTGTAAAGAAAATAAGCACTTCTCAGATAATATAATGTTTGGTAAAAACAACTTAACTAAAATAAACAAATAAATATAACGTGTGTTTGTAATTTTGAACAGAAGGCATGAAAATTGGACCCCTTCATTAATATGTTTGGCATAAGAAGGACATCAAAAGCTACTTCTCAGATAATAAAGGATGCCAGAATGGTGCAAAATAGAGGTCCTGAAATTTTCACGTTCTATGTAAATAAGATAATATGGTATATAGTAGTAGCATTAAGTTTTCATATATTTAACAGACTGCCATGGAGTTTTTACCTTTTTATTATTATGAATTCTTCAAAATATAATGTCTAACTAGTTCTGATTTCTTGTCAAAACTGGAAGAATGATGCACCAACCTTTTGAAGAAACTCGAATAAAACCAAGGACTCAAGGAGACAATAGAATTAAGCTATGTAATAAATAAATAAATAAATAAATAAAAAAAAAAAATAAAAAAAATAAAAAAAAAAGTACATCACTGTTTCATTTTCTTTAAGGATGTTGTGTTCCAAAAACATGACTGGATACTCTTCTAATTTCATAAAAAACTGACTTTGATTGATGAAGAGAGAAATGCAAAAAAGTAAAAACATGTGTTTTTAAGGGTGGGTAAGTATTTTGGAAATACTTACCCACCCTTAGGTAAATATTGCTCTATCATTAAAATTTAAATACGTTACATCTGAAAAAAACTTGTGAAGATACTCTTCTAATTTCATCCCCATCATCTTTTCCCCAATTTTCTTCCTTTTCCAAGCTCTCTTTTATACTTATTCTAGCAGCTCATGGTATAAGAGTGCCTTTGAAAAATAATCAAATGAAAAATACAGCCAGAAAGAAGAAGAAAACTAAACCTCGGGTGCTAGATAACAGAGCCTTCTTCCACCAGTGTCAAAGAAAAAGGAAAAATCTGAAGGGTCGTCATAAGGAATGTAAGTGGGTTTGAATGACGCGAAATCAGCAAGGTAGAGCCAATTCCAAGAAGTAACAAGCACGTTCTCACACTTAATGTCACCTAAAAAGATGCAAAATAACAAAATAAACCGAAAATATATTGTGGCATCCAGAAAAATA
Organism: Sicyos baderoa; assembly: GCA_037832685.1. Classification (NCBI taxonomy): domain Eukaryota; kingdom Viridiplantae; phylum Streptophyta; class Magnoliopsida; order Cucurbitales; family Cucurbitaceae; genus Sicyos; species Sicyos baderoa. Next base: position 1,276,859 of record JBBMEF010000008.1, read on the forward strand.
GCATGAATCTTCCACTCTATGAAGCTAACCATGACAAATTCCTTTCTCATGACTCTGTTTGACTGCAAGGAGTAACTGCAATCAATCAGAAAATACAGGAATGAGGAGAAATACATACAATGTTGGATCAGCGAAAACATAGGCAATCTAATTTTTTTTTTAATATATATGACCTGAAATGCCAACCATTTCTTCTCGATGGGAGTCAGGAATGGTCGGGTACTTAAACGATCATGCAAATTGTTGAAGAAGTATTGCCTCAATAGATAGGCTGCCTTATCCGTTTCTTGCCAAAACTGCACAAAACATATTACTGGAGCATGAGATGAATCCAAACAATAAGGATTTAGTAAGCAAGCCCCCTCCAACCCAACTAAGAGAAGGAATAATTCTATATCTTTGCACAGCCTCCTCAACTCAAACAGCTACATTTCTATCGTGCGCTTAGACAAGAACACCAAAACTATCCGTCCCTCCGAAACAAAATAGTGGGTAACAGTTAACACTTAACTCCACCCTAAGTGTTAAAGGATCCCACTATTGGTCTCACATTGAAAAATTAGAGTCCTCTAAGCATTTATAAGATAGTTAGACAACACCTCTCATCACTAATTGATTTTGAAATAGATGTCTACAGTATCTAATATGGTATAAGAGCCTATTAAGCTCAAACAGTCATTTGGTCCAATAAAATGAAATTGAGATTCGATTCAAAATTGGTGAAAATCAAAAGAGGCACCATCTTGAGGGAACTTGTTAAGGATCCCACTATTGTTCGAATTGAGCATTTATAAGATAGGAGGACTACTCCACTTGTCACCGATTGATTTTGAAATGGATGTCCATACTATCTATCTAATACTAAGTACCTGAATAGCCTCTTATTTAGTTATACAGAAACCAACAAAATCTTACTACAATGCTAAACCTAAGAATTACATAAGCAACTGTCCATACCTCGCTGAACTCAGCAGCATGATCAACTTAAGCTAACAAGTGGGCATTGAACAAACCCCAATTCATGAAAAATCCATCCATTTTGTAAATCCCAATATTCCAACAGCATATAACAAAAGTGGGTATTGAATAAACCTGAAACGGCCAGACGTGGGGATGGGGAAGGGCGCGGAAAATCTCCTTGATCTGAGAGAGGCGGCGCTCGTAGTCTTTGAGATCGATGAAGTCGCCGCGCTTGAAGTAAACCTTGACGAGAACTAAGCCCTCGTCGTGCTTGCAGAGAATCGACTTGAAGAACCGGCCGCGGCCAAGAACCTCCTTGAGAACGAGATTGTAGCTGGAAGGCAGGTCGTGGAGGTAGTACTCCGAGGCGGAGACTTGGGTTGTTCGGGCGATTTTGTTGCCCATTCTTCTCGTCTACTGGCTCGAAGAATCGGCGTTTTCGCCTGAAATTTGCATCGGAATTTGATTGATTGATTGATTGATTGATTGATTGCTTGATTGGTTCTGTGCTTCCGTTGTCTCTGAAGATGAGACGCCGGTGCACTCAATCCGCCGGATTTTGTAGCGCTTCAAAACTGTTCGCCGGTGAATCTCTTAATATACGTTTGCGTATTGATCGGAGTTCTTCGCTCTCAGATTTCTTTCCCCATCTCTTCTCTGCAGTTAAGGCTGACATGCCGGTTCAGCTTTTTCGGTTCGTGTGGAATTCAAAAACCGGACCAGAATCTCCATTTCTTGGATAATTGAGTTATGAGTATATTCATTATTGGTTAAAATATCACGCACTTTGTTTTATTTTGATCCCAAATTTTAAATTGTGTAAAATATAAGTTGTCTCATTTCTTTAAAATTTAAATTTAATCCATATAATTGGGTGTATGGTTTTAAAAATTATAATCTACTTATTATAGTTTTATAAAACCTTAAATAATGGTTATTATTGTTTTATAAGATCTTAAATATAGTTTTTATTTTACATAGTTGCTAGCGTATAAAATACATGAAATCTTAGTATTTATGCATTAAATTATATAATTTAGTTATAAGAGTGGAAATACTTATCCACCCACCATATGTATTTTAGATTTTTTTAGAAAAAATTAATCGGCAGGGAGAAAAATGTCAAAGTAGAGAAAAAAATGCAAAAAAAGTAAAAAAAATGTGGTTTTAAGAGTGGGTATCCACGCCAAAAGTAGCATAGCTCTACTGCATCTTGTACGACCTACTAACTATAAGATTACATGTTCGAATCTCCCTCCCCCAATATTATTGTATAAAAAAAGAGTGGGTATCCACCCTTAGGTAAGTAAGTTTGAGTGATGACATATTGAATGTGTCAGTTGATTGTCTCTATTAGTTGTATTTCATTTTGAGATGTAAAAATGAAAGTGTTTAATTTTTAAACATACGGACTAAATTAAAGTTGTATCACATAAATTTTGCATTCTTCTTTAGGTTATGAGGTTTAACGTTTGGGTTTTAAGATGCATAAAGTGATGAGTTTAATTTATGATAAACACCTATCTAAAAATTAAGTTTCTAGGAGTTTCTTTGGCATCCAAATGTTGTGTAGTATGTCCCATAATATTATTTGAGGTGTGCGAAAGCTGAACCACACAGATAAAAAAAAAAAATTGTTTTGGTTCTCAAAAAAAAAAAAACAACTTTGTACCAGATAAAATTTTCTTCCTTTTTAGGTTCTTGGTTTTAACATTTGAGTTCCATTAGTCATTAGTTTGATAGCTAATGAAACCATTTATTAATGAGTAAAAATTACAATGCTCAATAATATGATTATTTGGGCAGTTAAAAAATAACTACGAGTTGTTATTGTCTAAATCAAGAGTTATATTTCTGGAAGGGACAAATTAGGCTTGGGGGTCCTATTTTGAAACTCAATTTCAAAAAGGGCCCAAAATGAAGTTATTTAGCAAAATAGGTCGTTGCGTCTTTCGGGAAGATCCAATCAATGGTCAAACCGTCAATGCCACGTGGCCGTCAAATCTGTAACTGCAAGTTGGGTCGCGTTTTTCTGAAATGCGCGACCCTAAAAAGAAAAAAAATGAATTTTAACATAGTTTGTATTTAATTAGCCAACATAATCTTAACAAATTCTCAAATCCATTATATAATTTTTTTTCAAAAAAATTGTATTTATAATATTTACATAATTTTAAAAGATTTGTATTATTAGATATACATTTTATAAATATCCTTAAATAAAATTTATCTTTTTAAAAAATTAAAGATATTTAAAATAATATATTATAATTATAATAAAATATTTTTTAAATTATTAATCTTAAATATTAAATTATTGACCCGAAAAGATGGGCACATTTTACTCGAATAGAAATCGTCGGTGAATCTATTCTAAGTTCTAGAATTTATGGACCTGAAATTCAAATTTGAAAATCTAAACTTTATTAACTTTTAAAATTTTATTAACTTTTTAAAAGAACATGTAAACTTATTTTACATATACATATGAATAGTACTAAAAGTTTGTTAGACTTATCAACTTAGCATTCAATTAATTTTTTTGGTTTTACATAGTTCTCAACTGAAGATGTCAGCTATTTTTTTTTTTTTTTTGTAATATTTGAGATTGTGCTTCAAATCATTTAAAAAAAAAAAATTATTAGGTTATATAAAATATTACTATAACTTTTTTTTTTCACTTTATTTTATTTTAAGTTTCCTAAAATTTTATACATGAGATTCTCGAAATCATGATATTGTATTGAAAGAGCACTTAATAATAAATCTTAACTAAATTTTAATATTTAAGATTAATAATTTAAAAAATATTTTATTATAAATATAATTATTTTATTTTAAATATCTTTAAAAAAAGATATATTTTATTTAAGAATATTTATAAAATAATACAAATCTTTTAAAATTATGTAAATATTATAAATACAAATTTTTTGAAAAAAATATATAATGGATTTGAAAATTTGGAGGCATAAAAGTAGATTATGGCTAATTAAATACAAATTTTGTTAAGATTCAATTTTTGTTTTCACATTTTTTTTCCTGTTTGCGTCGTCCTGAAATACGCAACTACCAATAACTTCGTTTTGAGCCTTTTTTTAAACTAAGTTTTAAAATAGGACCCAAATTTCTAATTTTTCCTTCGAAAAGCGTTGGATGATGTTAATTGGACATGTAACGTGGATGATAATAAATCAATTGCTACTCATTGTTTATTCTTTGAGAGTTCTTTGTTGTCATAAAGCTCGAAGAAGCAATATGTGGTTGCTAGATCGGGTACAATTTTTTAGCATCACACTTGGCTCACTCGTTTGTTGACATCTATTAGTTTCAATGTTTTTTCGATGAGCTTTGTATTTTTATTCTTTGCTCTCTCATCATTTGGTGCAACAATTTTTTTTGTTATTATTGATTGTTGATATTCGTGTAATTCACGTGATCTTACAACATTTGAATGTAAAGAAAACTGGTTAAAACTTGATTATTAGATAGATGGAGATAGATATTCATTTTGTTTGTGACTAGATACTCACCCATGTTGCATCTAAAAGTCAAAAGTCAACATAGCTCGTTTTGTAAGGATGCGTACCGAACTCAATTTTTCGATTCCATCGAAACCAGCAAATAACAACAGAGATCCGTACAAACAAAGCGCAATTTTATTGAAATCGAAACCCACAGAGACTATTTACAAATTTCAAACTGGAAATGATCTACTAATTCGCCACCGCCTCTTCTGGATCTTCGAAGTTAGGGTCCTTCACGTCCATAGCCTCCGTCCCGAGCCCGATCTCGACCGGAGACGAACCGTTTCCGGCCCAAGTGAACTTCCCGCCGTGGCCTCCTTTCTTCGCCGATCCGCTCATCCCCGTCGCCGACTGCCGATCCTTCCGCGCGTCGCATTTGGCGCTTGGTTTGTTGGAGCTCTTCTCTGCCTTCTTCATCTTAGATCGAGTGAAGGATTGGACTGAACCAACTTCCGGTTTTATACGGAGCGCGAGGGGATAAATGCGAGATCGGGTGTGATTTCTTGATTTCAGGAGCGGATAAGAACGCCAGGTTTTACATACTAATGTTTCTCTGCACTCGAGCCTATGCTGAGATAGATACGACTCTTGTTTAACAAATAAAGGTGTTTGGATAAGATTTTGTTTGTTTTGTATGAGAGATGATTACAAATATCGATTACAGTGTTCGAACATGTTAAGCTGGTGTTGGATAAGGTTTTGTTTGATGAGTGAGATATCGGAAAGTTTGAGACAATAATTTATATATATATAAGTTGATATAATTCAATGTTTGTATATGTTGTATAAGTTTGGTAATACATATAAATATATGTATAAGGAAGCTTATAAAAAATTAATCGATATATATTATGTATAAATTGCCTTATCAAATAAGTAAGGGACAAAAATTATTAACAAATGTTTTTTACCTAGAAATTTAGAAATTCATGATTTAAAATGAAATCTAAAAGAGTCAAATGCCGAGAAACTTAAGATATCCAATCATATCTTAAAATGTCTAGATATTTCACATTTCTCTAAAGAAACAAGAATAATCTAGATGCCTATTTCATAGGAATTTCGAATCACCTGAACGGTCTCTTAAATAATTTGTTATACGCACCTATGGTAGTAAAAGTATGGATTATTTAACTAGAGTTCATTGGTAGAGAGCAGTTGAAATCAATTTTACGTAAATATATGGATTATTTAACTAGAGTCTGTAAAGACCTGACCTCCTGGAGGTCCTAAACCTAGATCTTTACTAACTTTGCATGAATTAAAAACTTTTAATATAAACATACAAGACTATTAACTGGATTCGAATTTAAACAAAACTACTTTATTGGTCACAACTTAATAAAATACTTTAAGTAATACTGGCCAGAATT